>JARVGP010000079.1:0-99944 GCA_029876185.1 Mansonella ozzardi | reverse complement strand
TTTTTTTTTTTTTTTTTTTTTTTTTTTTTTTTTTTTTTTTTTTTTTTTTTCTCATTCTAATGAGATGAGGGCACATGTTAGGACAACATTTTCTGTATTGCTGTCAAAGAATAGTGCATTCAATAGTAAAGTCTTATTTACTGTTTTGAAAATATATTCAGTGTGTTTATCTATTTGTATAATGCATTTATATGCAGGATGAATTCGATGAATTAGAGTACATTTTGTATGCGAAAGCATGCCTCCTTTTTTCTACTTTCAAATTTTTTTTGCTTATCTGATAATTGCAGGACAATCTTATCATTGAGACGGTTCTTCAAATTTTTAATGTTATTTCTTATTGTGAAATATTGATATTTGGCTTTTTGCGAGAGCAGTTTTGAAAGAAATTTTTTAGAAAACAGCCTTATGAATATAATCCAGCAAATTTTCAATCATCCGTGAAATACGAGACTTGTTCCAACAATAATGCAGAAGATAGTATTGACAGGTTATTCATTTCTTATTTAATTATAGCAGCTGTTACGCGCTACTCTGATTTTATTAAATAATATTCTTTCAGAAGTACTTTATTATGTCATTTGAAATTTTGGTAGAAAGTATGTATCTTTCCAGACAAATTCATCGTTTGCTAGTGCAGAATGGTACAGCAGCAGATCATGAAAATATGGATGCAAACGAATTTGTGGACGGCTCAGAACCTCAGCCATCAACTACAGTTGCAGGGAATAGTGTAACAGTACATGCACTACAGAAAATACCACTAGTAGGAACAGATTGTGCTCAAATTTATCCACTGAATGAGTCTTCTTTTACGAATGATCCATTTGTGGTTGATTTGACAAATACAAAATGTTGGAATGACGTTGATCAAGCTTCGTCAAGTACGGCATCTTGGCAATGGTACCACGACGATCTTCTGAAGCTCGTCAATTTTTTTGAAATACCATCATATCGATTGGGTTTAATGTATGATAGAAACGCAAAAATTATTCCAAGCTGCAGTTTCCTGACCATGCTTATTGAGACCAATCTATACTTATATACTAATTTGCCGATACGACTGGATGATGTTGTTTCTCGAATGGTTTTGGCTTTGTACACTGGTTTAGTGGATGATGGAAGTGGTGAGCCATATTTCTCACATTTTGTATGGCCGCTTGAATTGGAACGAAATAGCTACGATTGGGATGGAGCAATGGAGGCAATCATTTCGCGATATCCATCATCTGTTCCACAAACTGTTGCTGGCATTGTAAATACCATAATGACATTGCTGAACTTTGACGACAACCACGATGCTCGGGAATTGGTTGAGCGGCTTATTCAAAATGACTTGAAGGAATCTTTGCTTTTTAATTTGCGATTACTTCTGTGTGGATTTCAGTTATTAATTTTGAAGGCGTCTACCTTCTGCAGTAAGCTAAATCAAATTTTGGAGGAATCACTGAATGGAGTCGTAAATCCATTTGCCTATTGGCAGTATGATCAATTCCGATTAAGTTGCATACAAATGAATTTGCAAGAGTTTAAGGCAACGATAGCTTTTACAACTTATCACTGTGCTCATTTGGAAGGGCGAAGTAGCACTGTTTTGTACAAATCATTTTTCCGTCATTTTATATTTCACAACATTCTATGCTATCGATTGATCTATGACGCTCAAGAAATTAGTGCTACTCCGATGCATGAATTTTCACGGTTCCTTTTCACTGGTGTAATGAAAAAACAACTCGAAATTTTGTATACGGCATTGAATCTATATCAGGATAATGGTTTCCGAATATCAGAAAGCCGTTTTCATGGATTTAGCTTCCCGGAAGATTCTACAGCATTATATTTCCCAATTTGCCAGCTTCTCTCACCACTTTTCTGTCTATGTTTGACTCCAAAAATGATACCCGAACTGTATGCAACACTATATGGCTATATCAATAAGACAATAACGATAAATGAATGTAAAATTGAAGAGTTAATTGAATCAGAACAACAACGATGGATGAAGGAAGGACGAGAGGTAAGCATTGTTTCCATTTTGGTATTGAAGTAAAATTTCTATATATATTTCAGTTATTTTGATTAATGCATAGCTTACACATCGTATTGAAAATTCAACAACAATAATATTCCTTTGAGTAATTATTTACTACTATAAAGTAATTCAAATTCAACAGGAATAATATTTTCTATCAACGAAGAAATAACTTATTTCGCAATTCTAGAACAGTGTTAACGTGAAATTCTGAAGTTGAAGTTGAATATGCCGAGGAACTTAATTGTAGATTAATTCTTTATATAAAAGACTTGCATCATATTTCTAGATTTCACTTTTTATTTCTTTTACTTTCGACTTTTCTTAGTTTCCGTTCTCATTAAAACTTTTTAAATGAATAATATCTTGGTCATGTGTTAGAAAAAATTTTTTCTCCATTTTTTTTTTATTTTTCGTGTTCTATGTTGCATTTTTCTTTACATCCCTCACTTTATTTTTGCTTTTGTTCATATTTCTATAATCGAATCTGTTTTTTTCCTCTAAATTTTGAGAGATTTTTTTTCTTTTCAAGTTTAGGTTAACTTTTCAGTATTTTTATTCATATATTTCAGCAGCAGTAAAGAATTAAAATGAATTTACATTTAAACGTGTCCATGCTTATTAATAAGAAGTTCCAAGCAAGTATTTTAGACTTCTAAGTAGGCTGCAACTTCTTGGACTTTTGAAAAATTTCTAAATCAATTGGATATTTTAACTTCTTTTAGTTTTTATTTTTTGTTGTATTGATTTTCTACTCTTAGTTTTTATTTTTTGTTATATTGATTTTCTATTTCATTTCATCGTTTTTTTAATTCTTAAGACGATATTATTATGCATTATTGATTCGGAATTTCGACACACAGAATAAGTTGATAATTGGAAATCGATGAAATTAATGAGTTGCTGAAAAGAAAGAGCACGCACTAGAGGAATATGTTAATCGAATAGAAAATTGTAAAGAGGAATCTAATAAACACTGTTTAATGTGGAGAATAAATAAAATAATTGTTCTGACAAATAATGACAGATGCATTTGAGACTTGTTTAATCTCTGAATGTACCGCTTTTCAGGTGCGAGAATTAATTGAACGTCGAAAAATTAATGCTGATAGCTAAACGAGCGATGAGGGCGATTCACTCACTCAAAGTCATGTTCTCTTATTTACTTTTCTGATCATCTGTTCAGCGTGAACCAGTCATTCCGTTTCAGTACATTCAGTTGCTAGTAAAAGGATAAGCGGAATATTTTGTTGAAAATAATTTGTTGTATTGTTGTTTGGTTATTTTACAAAGTGTTTCATCATTTTTTACGACCTGATAATGTTTTCTGATGATTGGAAAAGTATTCGGTCCAATCTAATCAAAATATGTTTTATATCATCCCTTTACTTTATTCTGACTAGTTTGATCATATTGCTTTTATTATGATCTTTATTGGCTTTTTCAAATTGTCTTTGGCTTTGTAACTTTACAAGTAGGCAAAGACGTTTTTAAAATTTTTATGTGTTTTTTTTAACTTTCGTTGAATTTTTAGGCTTTCTTCATCCTTACATATCCTAATACTTGATATAGCATTTTAGAAACGAATTATATTCTTAAGAACAAAATTCCGTCTGGAAATCAAGGACCAACATTGATTGTAATCATGTTCAGAAGCAGTTAGCACATAATTTATGGAATTAGCTACCTCATTTAAAATTTTTTCATATGATAAAGAATAATGGATAAATTAATTATTAATTTGAGCTTTTACATTTAGTGCTGTTTTAATCAGTCATTGCAAATTGCTGATAATTACAGCTACTTTTGTCCAGATTAATTTTTCTTTAATTTTATAATTTTACGGATTTCTAATATATTTCACATGTTCTTTATCCAAATAGGTTTTATTTAATTATTGCTAGACTTTTCTGACTTTTTTCTTATGTTTTGCTCTATATTAGAAAAAATAGACAAGAAATAGACAAGTTCAGTTTATGTATCTGGATATATATCTTGCATTGCATTTATCCAGTCAGTGCTTACTTAGTGAAAAAAAAATTTTAACAATCAAGATTTGAAAACGATTATTGAGTGAGCATGTAGTAATCAGTTATTGCGCAGATTTTTTTTTTCATTTATTGTGTTTTCGACATAGATTTTATAACTATTTTGGGTTTTAGGATTTGGTTATTTTTTCTTTTTTTAATCCATTTTTGTGGTCATATCTAATTGGCAGTTTACGAAGTAATTGGGTTGACTATTTTTGTATGATTACAGGTTGTGATTAAAAATTTTTTGCTTTATCTTTTTGCCAAATTTGATTGGCTTTTTGTTTTTAATTTTCAAATTATTAATTGATCATAGAAACTTTCGATATCACTTTTTTCTCTTCAATGCTTTATCATCACTACACTATAAATGAGCTCCATTGTGCTGAGATTTTTTCATTTATTTTTTAATACATATTATTTGTTGAGATATTGATAATCAGCAGCTATTGAACTCGTGTTGAAATTTTAGAAAATAAAAGTTTTTTCATTCAATTTATTTAAGTTTTTGATAATTGAAGATTAAGAATTTAAAATTAGAACATCAGATTAGAAAATTTGGATTTTGCATTTGTTTTTTTTGTTTTTATTTTTTGTTTAATTTGCTATTATGATCATCTTTCTTGTTTGTCTTTTTTTCAGATTGTTATTATTTACTTGCTGCTGAAGATACTGTAATTTATGTTTACAAAAATCTGTGAATTCTTGATCATTCGTATTATTATATTGTCTCCGAAATGAATTAATTTTACTGTAAAGATACATTGATAATATTCCTGTGTTAATCACTGTCCGAAGTTTTCTTCATCACTCATTTTTGGTTACGGTACTCACTGTTTACATTCTACAAATTAATTGTTATCATGTAAGTAATGAAAATTCATTTAAAAAAAGAAAGATTTCAACGAATTTTTGCACAGCGAAATTTTACACTTACATTTAAATCAAAAACAGCAAAAAAAAAAAAAAAAATCCTGCCTAATATAAAAATCCCATCTGTTGCTCAGATGCAAGAATGAAATATTAGATCTAGATTTTTACATAGCGATAAAAGATTATTTAGAGGAAAGAAAAAAGGGAAGATTGCGGGTCAAAGGTTGGAGGAGTTTTTTAATATAATTATATTTTTAGATTTTAAACTAATTTGAACAAAATTCAGATGAATTTTAGCATGATTTAAATACACAAATCTGATTTTTAACAGATATAAATTTTCTTATAGCTCAAATGAATTTTTAATTATGTCCCAAGTTTTATTCATAAAATGGTCTATTAATTTTCGCAAAAACGACGAGAATTGCAAGCGAAATATAAAATTTAATTTTTTATTTTAATTGCACAGGGAAGAAAATAATGATGGATGAGTTTAAGAATTTGTGACATAGATATATACATAACTTACATCTGTACATAACAGCTCAACAATTACTCAGTGCCCGAAGTTTGAGCAATAACTTGCATATTTCTCCGTTGTCCTATCATAATAATTGCTAATAATCCGAACGTCGTTCCATTGTAATTAGTATTTGGACATCAATGAAACTACAACTACCTGTATTGGTAACAATCGGAGTGTTCTTAAGTCATTCATTTCGAAACTTTCATTTCAGTAACTAATAATAGTACAGTTTTTCACGACAAAAATTTTTGATGCCCAAAGGTGAAATTGGATCTTTGATAATATGACTTTCACAATAATAGAAAGTATAGGCCCGGGAGAGATCGGAAAAACTCCTCGAAATAAGGACTTTGGATATCATATCTCCGGAGCCAACTCTGATAACAAAAGAACGACTTCAACTATATGAAACTAAAGGACGACTCTGCGAAGAAAGAATCTTACAATTGCAAATGTATATCAAATCAATCGAATCAGCGAACGATAAATGGATTGAATACACAAAAAAATCTCTTACTATGACAAGAAGAAAGGAGGAAGAAGAAAAATTCGAAAAAATGACAAAGGAGAAACAGAGATCTTAAAACTGATACATGAAAAACGACTTTGAGGTAAAAAAAAAAATCATATAATTCATGATATTGATGGTAAATAGCTCGAAGCTTATCGGTAACAAAGTGATAATATTTGTTTGATAACATTCTACAGTTTATCATATTTCACAAAAATAATCATGGTATAATATAATCTAACTTGCGGGAAATATTTTATAATTATTTCGATTTTTTCGAAATCATTGCTTAATTATTTAAGTAAGATGTTCGATTCACTAGCTGATTGCAAGTAATTTCTGATAACGTTTTGGATCTTTTCAATTCCATTTATTATTCGCTTCAATGAATATAACTCTTTCGTTACATTTTTTAGCCATTTCTGACAAATTTCATTGCTACATGGATTAATATTACTTATGAACTTTTTTTCACGAATTGAAATTTTTCACATCTTTTATTGTTTTAGTGTACTGAGACAACTGATGAATAAATTACGAATATATTACTTTAACAAATTAAATTATAACCTTTTAAATTTAATTTAAAAATTAGAAAAATGAACTATTTCTTAAAGTTATTGGAAATAATTTTAAGAATGAAACATGTATTACGAAAAGTTAGTTTATAATTATCGCTGTTAAAACCACTGCTAAATTTAATAACTTTTAAAGAACGGAAATTTCTGCGAATAGCCATCTCCTCCTTAATAACATAATTGCGCAAGAAATTCTATGAAGAAAGTTGACAAGTATCACAGTGGGTTTTGACGGATGCAGCGGTGTCCGAGTGGTTAAGGAGTTTGATTAGAAATCAAATGGGCTTTGCCCGCGTAGGTTCGAGTCCTACCCGCTGCGCCTCAGAATCCGACCGTACGTTTTTCTTCTTTTTTCTCTTTTTTTTTTCTCTCAATTTTCGCAAAGTCTATGTTTGTTTGGTTTCATTTGAAATTTGACTTTTTAGGCTATTAGATGAGAGGCAAATTTAGAAAACATTTATTGGTCATATAAAATTGCAAAAGTAGGATTTAAAAAAAAAATCCAGGTTAAGTTTTCAATTTATCGAACTTTTTCAGTTAAGCAAAACACTGTGATAATAAATACTTGCTTGTATAATGAATAGACTTAATTAGAATGCATGACAATCAATAAATCAGTCAATTGATTAATTAATTCTTTGAATTTTTAAATTTCAAACTTACTTACTTTTGAGTTTGTTTACTAAATGAAAAAATTCCTATTTAGAATAAGTGATTAGAAATTTCGTGAAGATTGATTTTATTTCAACATTTTACAGTAATTTTTTTTACAAGAAATAAAAGTTGAAATTCTCAAATATGCCCAAATCTTGTCACTAAACAATTTTTTAGGACAGATTGAACTTAGCAGAACGTTGTCCTGGAAATTAAAGAAAAAATAAATTTAACTGTAATTAAATGGATTCCTACTTGTAAGAATTTCTAAATCATATCCACTACAATGATTTTAATTGAAAATTAAAAGCATTTATTCAATTTCTAAAATCAAGTAGCTTTTATTTTGTTAAATTTCTGATCTAATTTAACTAATTTCAATTGATTTCTGAATGGAAAATAATTAAATTTTAAATTGGACTATATCGGAAATCAAATTGGATATCATGTACATTTTGTTTCATTCTATTGAATTACGTGAAATGGGATGGGGCCATGTGCAGTGGTGTCCGAGTGGTTAAGGAGTTTGACTCGAAATCAAATGGGCTTTGCCCGCGCAGGTTCGAATCCTGCCCGCTGCGTGATCAGCAATTTTGTTGTTCTCGAGTAAAGAAGAGCAAGCCAGAATACATAGTTGTGGTGCAGAGTATTGACATATAATTTATCTCTCTTGTCATCCACTTTGATTTCTGAACTACTGATTGTTACACCTGAATTTTATTTCATTTCATTTCATTTCATTTCTTTATTATCCAATTGATCTTTGTACTTTGATCATTTGCAGCAAAGTTTAGCACAATCAATCAGTTAGTATACTGATTAAAGTGTGTTTTGTTAAAGAGCAAATTATTCTCTCGTTAATGTTTATGAGATGGATGGTCAGTCAAGCTATGAACCAAAGTTAGCTGATTGCTAGAGAAATTGTAATTGATGAATTTTATTCAAATAATCAGCATTGGATCATTCTAAATATATTTGCAATTAAAGTTAAGTAATTAAGCGCAAATTTGAAGTTAATTTCTAACATTATAAACAAATCAGAATTATTCATGTATATCTAAAAAAAAAAAAAAATTAAAAAAAATGAACAGAAAAGAAGTGAGACTAATTTTTGTAATATATTAATTAATAATTAATCATAATTGTATGAATATAACATTGTAAAAAGAAAAAAATGAAAATGTTTATTTCATTAAATTAATGCGAAAATTTAGTGAAGAAACATAGAAGAAATGAAATTGATGAAATAATTATCGGCAAAGAAACAAAGGAAATAGAAGAACACAAAAGTAAATAAATAAAAGCAAGTAAACAATAATATAATTATTAATTATTATTTAAAGAGTAAAGAAATGCAATTCAATGTGACCACACATGTGAAGAAGTACAATGTTCATCAATGACCACACATCTTTGAAAAGATTATTTCAAATTAGATGCATTTATTCACTATGATTAGATAATAAATTATCGTTGCAAAATTATTTACAAAATCGATGCTAATTAATACAGAAGAATAAGTAAATAGATTTTAATGAGTGTCAAATATTATTATTATTAATTGCTCTCGTAATTTAAATTTCTTGCATTAATAAATCTAAAAAATTTATGCAAGTTAATTAATCATTCTGTAATTGAAAAGAAATTATTAGTCGCTAAATAAAAATTATCAAAATTTGACACATCTATTGGAATAATAACAAAATGAGAAAATTATAATTACAGAAGAAATTTTTTTCGGCTATTTTATGTTTTAATTAAAAATGAAATTTTTAATCAGTGTCAAATTTTTGGTTTCCATTCTAAATAGAATTAATTTTCAATTAAATGATATAACACAACAATATAGTTTACAATTAAATGGCGTACAATATATATATTTCATTTTTTTGGTGATATTATTACGGGAAAAATTTACTACTGTAAGAATTTATTGTAAATGAGAAACTTTGGAATCATCAGTAATTAATGATGCAACAAAACAATTTAATTAATTAATTAACCGGTAATTTGAAGCGAAAGCGAAGCAAGAATGAAAAAGGAACACGGAAAATGATCTTATTAATTTAATTTTGCTGCAATTAATGAAAAAAAAATTTCTTTTATCGGTTATATCAAAGAAAAAATTTAAAAATTTTTTCAATTGCTAAATATTTTAAAACATCAAATAATTTCCATTGTAAGTTCTAATGAAAATTCTCAAAAAATTTTTACAAAAAAATATTCAAAAAATTTTGAATTAACAATTAAATTTAAAAATAATAAAATAAGGCCAAAAATTGAAATTTTTATGAAAAGCATGGAAAAACATTTTTTTTTCAGGAAATATGAATTTTCAAAATGAATTAGCGAAATATTTTCTTTTGAAATCATTTTTTTTTTTTCATTCAACTTTTCATGATTGAAGAAAATCCATTAATTGTTGATTCAAAAAATTAACGGTAACTTCTTTTGAATTTTCTTCTTACTGATTTCTTAGCTATGCGATGATATGAGCTGAAAATTTTTTTAGCACTGAAATTTTTCACATGCTTGATTTTATGAAATTAAAATTGTTTGCTTCTTTGAAATCTTCTTTAGGATAAATGAATTATAGCCCAATTCATTCCTTCGTAATTTTCTTAATTGGTTGATTAATTAATTTTTAATTTCCATTTAATATACACATCAATTAATCATCCAATTTATTGTAAATTTTATTAAAATTTTGAAATTAATATACAAATGGAAGAAAATGGAAGGAAATTTTTCATTATTTTAGAAATTCATTACCAGTTTTAATTAAGCAAAGCCGAACAAAAAAAAAAGTCATACGATAGCATTTGTTTGCAAAATTGCAACAAATTAATCAAAAATCATTTAATTCAGTTTTACAATTCGATAAATGGAATGATTCTAATTTGGTTGAACTCATTTCAATTTCTGGACAAATGAATTCAATTGAATTTAATTTAGTTTGAATTAATTAATTTTCTTTCTGTTTGCTTCTGCATTTTGTCATTTTTATTTAATGACTTAGTTAAAAACAAAAGAAAAAAAATTTATTAATTCAATTCTTTTTTTTCAATTTTACAACATTTTAAACAAATTACTATCATCATCACCTTAACAAGGTGACAAGGACAGGTATGAGAAAAAATGCTAATTGCAACAATGATTTATTAGTGATAACATTAGCAGTAATAGCAGCACCATTAGTGATAACACGCCGTCGTTTGCTTATCATCCAACCATCATCTGATGTCTCAAAGTCTGTTTCAAATTCCGATTTTGTTATTGCTTCCTCACTGCCAAAATGATCATTACTGTTTGTCCATTGTTTCAGTAGTGCTTTCTGATCTTTAGCTGTCATCAACTGTTTATTATCTTTGTCAACATGCATCACCAAGTGATCAGCTTTCTTTTTGTTCAAATAAATTCGTTGGGGATTTCTCCCATTTGTTATCACACGATAATCATCTGATTCTTGCAACCATAACGGCATCGATGAATCAGTTTTTCCGTTATCTTCAAGAAAAAAAAAAGTTAAAAAATTAAAAGAAAAAGAAATAAATTATCATATTGTATTTCTTCTTTTTTTTTGAAATAATATTAATCAATTAATTCAATCAAAAAAAAAAATCAATTAAAAATTAATTAATTAAAGTTAAAATGAATCTAAAAAATCAATTAGATCAATTAAAATAATTGATTTTTTTATTTAAAACTGAAAAATGTGAAAGAGAAACCTAATAGATCAGTTGTTTGATCATCATCATTATCATCATACATATATTGATCCATGTTATCATTACTGTCATTATCAATGATAGTGTCCCAACCTTCTGTATAATCATTCTCTTCCAGTGTTTTTGTCTCTTCAGTTGTTGTAATCCTTTCTGCAAAAAATTCACATTAAAAAAATTACATAAATTATTGAACTTTTTCCAAAATTTTAAAATTGAAAAATTTCAGATTGAATTCAAATTGATTGCATTCATAATTCAATAGTTGCACAAAAATGTGTAAATTATACTGGAAAATAATGACAACGATAATGTATAGTTTGTTTTCTGTTAATTATTAATTAAGAAAATTTTTAAATTCTTTGATCATTCTCAGAGCAAAAAAAAAAAGAATAAAAAATCAGTGATCAATTCGAGAAAATGGGTGCAAAAGAAAAGCAGAGATAAAAAGAAAAACAAAAGTATTTATTTGAAAATACAACGAAGAAAAGAAAAATCCACAACTAATTTATCCTTTCTTTCATTTATATTTTCTGATTCTCTGCAATAATCTCTCATTTACATAAAGGTCATAGGTTAATTAATGCTGAACAATTTTCGAAACTAACGAATTGTTAGCGGAAGTAATTAATTTGCAAATTTTTTGCAATAAATTTTATAGGCTTATGAATTGAATTAATCAATTAGTCGGATCACTTTCAAAAAAAAATTTTTTTAAATTGAGATATGGATGAAATGAAGTTTTATGGATCATTAATTATTGTGAATAATTAAAACACAACTCTTTTGCATCTAATTTCAACAATTTCAGACCGGATTGTTTTAAAATCAATATAGCAAATTTATTTCATTAAGATAAAACAATGCTATAAAGAAGAAGTTTAGGTGAATGAAAAAAAAAGAGTTGATTAAAAGAAGTGAAAAGTTCAAAAATTTAATTTGTCAACTTACTTGGTTGCTTTATCTGATACGTTTTAGTATTGTCATCTTTTGATGACAACATTTCATGTTCATCAAAAGTTTTTTCCACCGACTCTATCGATAATGTTGGTAATCGATGTTCCGTTTCTGATCGTTCCAATCCGGAACGAGGCGGAAGTAAACGTTTGACGGTGCTAACAGATGTTGTTTGCGTCGTTTCAACAACTTCAAATAAAAAATTATTATTTCAACTAATGTAAGAAATAAATTAGTTTGCAAAAAATTGATGAAATTTTTAAAATTATAAAAGCAAATATTTGCAAACAGGTTTAATTGAAAAATAAAAGAATATTAAATTTCTTAATTTGTACACCAATAGAAATGAATATAATTGTAATTTTTAAAATTATAAAATATTGAAATTGCTGAGTGAAATTTGCTTAAAAGAGAATATCGGAATTCATATTAGTATTTAAATAAAAATATAAAAGGTAGTTACCATAAATTAGCAGAGACTTAGAAATTAGAAATCTCTAATTCTTGAAAAATATTAACTAGACAGATAAAACGATATTAAAATTTCAACTAGCATAGAAGTAAATAAAAATAATGGAATAATTAAATATAATAAAAAATATAAAACTTTTTCCACAATTTGAAATATGGAATGAAATGAAACTTGGAATTTATAATTTTTAACTGAAGGTAAGAAAGTAATATATATATAACTTTTTATTAATTTATGTAAGAATATTTGAGTTAATTTGTTTCATAATATTTGGCCGTCGTTGATTTAATCAATTAATTCAAGAACAAATTATACTCTTCCCAAAATTTTATTCCCAATCCATATTTTAATCTGTGCAAAGCTTAGGAAAATATTCTCATTGAACTTTAATTGATTGTAGTGCAAATGAAATGAGTTCATTTTAGATTTTTTTCTTTTTGAAAGAAATTAAATTTTTTTTATTTTCGTTAATTCGTTTAATTCAATCATTTTTTTCGGAAGAAAATAAATGAAATGTTTGAAAATTCTAATTTATAACAAAAAAATTGAAGGAAAAATTGAAATAAGCAATGTCAGTATTTAAATGATTTTTATGCGATGCTTTTTAGATTAAAATTTTTATGCGATGAATTGTGGTCATTTAAATATTATTGTCATATGAGTGATGAGTAAAGAAAGTAAGAAATAACCATGATAATTTAGCTATTATTGTTGCATCAATAATAAACTGATATGGCTAGGAATGATTTTTATTTAAACATTATCATTGCAATGTCACTAATATGCTAATAAAACTAGAAATACTAAATACTTGTTACAATTTTACCATCATCAATTATATCTATAATAAGCTAATTAAGCTTGCAATAATTGAGATGATTTAAATCAGTGATAATTCAATGACAAAGATTAGAAATAGTTGTGATAAATCAAAAATCATTATCATATTAAATGATGAGCTAATAAAGCTTGGAATAATTGTGATAATTTAAACATTAATTATATCAGTGATAAAGTAATTATCTTAACATACCAGCATACTGACATCGATCACCATAGTAGACGTTAAGTAAGCAAAGACAGGTATGTACCGATGGATTGTCAACTAAGTATGCGCAAAAACCACCATTGAGACATTTGATACGACATTCACTTTGTGGATTAACAAATGCTTTCCGTGGCTGTGCTAATGCATTCCAACTTGTGCCGTACATTAAAATATACAGTAAACCTGATACTATTCTCATCTAAAATTAAAAACAAAAAAAAACAAAGTAAGATTTATAATTATTAAATACAAACTTCTAAAATGTGTCATAGACATCGTACGCTACGTATTATACGTACGCTAATATAACATGTTTTATTTAAGTTATATTTTTATATTCATACAATTAATCATCGAATAACGAAAAATTAAAATAACAATAGCAAATTATTGTGATATGCAAGGAATTTCAATTTAATAATTAATTAAAGTAATTAATTATGAAATTAAAATTCAAACTTGAAATTATTCGCTAATGAGTTTATTAAATTGGATAAAATTTAGTGCAAAAACAACAGCTATAAGGTATTAGTTGCAAAAGTTTTTTTAGCGTCCAAATTTTTTTTTTTTTAACTTCGTCAAAAGATCTTTCTTGTAAAAAATTTCTTTTAAAAATAACAGAAGAAAGAAAATCTTGAAAAATAGCATTAAAATTAAAAAAATATAGCAAAAAAAAGAGCTAACAAAGTTTACTATACAAATTGCAAAAACTTTTTTCATTTTTATTTTTTTTAAAAATTTATTTTTTCTTCCGACAAGAACTTCCTTTCCAGTTTTACAAAAACTTTTTCAGTGTCTTTTCTTCTCTGTGCGAAATGATCTTTCGATGATTATTTTCAAAAAAGAAAAAAAAAGCTGAAAACTACACAAACATACTTATAATACAACATTTTGTACTTATATACACCCGTAGATTTTCTTCTCCCATTTACTTTATAACAATGGTAAGATGGAGAAAAAAAAGTGCTATTAAATTTTTTTTTGATTTGAATAATTTGAAATGCTTTTTAAAAGATTTCAATTTAATTCAAAGATTTACATTCATATTTAGTTTGAAATGTTTTAGTTTTATTTTCTTGCAAAATTTTAAGTGCTCTTTTTTCATACTCCTTTTTTTCTCTTTTTCTCTTTCTTTCTCTTTCTCTTAGAGTAAGAAAGAGAGAGAGAGAAAGAGAGAGAGGAAAGAGGAAGCATAAATAATTATGTGTGCGCCATTAAAAATTGATATTTTTTAAAATGTAAATTACTTCAATTTTTGCTTTTCAAGAACTGACTACTTTTGTAATTCGATATGTTTTAATAATTTTTTTGTTGGCAAAATGAAAAATAAAAAGAAATCAATTCCATTATTTGAGTCTCTCAATGTACAATATCGAATTACTAAAATAGATGAAATGGAATTGCATAACAAAATCTGAAACTTAAACATTTATTGAGAAGCATCGAAACTAAATTTATTATTCTTGCATACAAATTGATTCAGGAAAAAAAAACAGAAATTCCGAAAGGCAATTTATTTTCTCCCAAAAAAAAAGCTATTACAGACAGCTAATAATTTTGCAAACAAATCAGAATGAACAAATTATTATTCATCAATTTTTTTTCTGTTTTTGTTAATTAAATTGCTTGAAGAAATGGAAAGTAAAAAAAGTCACTTGAAAAAAAAACGAAAAAATTAAAAATTAAAATTTTTGATAAAATGACAGCAATTAGTATAATGGAAGGGATTTAGTCTTAGTTATAGTAAACAATTTTATCGTAATTATTTTTATTTGCTTAATTTTTAAGCTAAACAAGTTTTTTTAGTTCAAAATGACCAAACTTCAATTGCCTAAACTAATTAAAAACTCTTAATTAATGAAATACTTTCATCAATGCAATAATTTAGCGAAATCCTTTTAAATTATATTAAATATCTTCTCTTGGTGTTAGCATTTTCAAAAGTATGTTTTTGAAAAAATAACTTCAGCAATTAAGAATGAAAAATTTTTGTTCATTTTTTTGAAAATTATAAAAATTAAAAAGAATTGTTTGAAATTAAAGTGTCTGTCACTCGTGTATTTGTTATAAAAGGTTTAATTAATTACGTTATAAATTTTAATTAATTATTTGAAATGAAATAAGATTAAAATTTATTCAGCAATTGAATAAATAGTGAATATAAATAAAGAACATTTACTTATGTACCAAATTATCATCCTGCTTATTATCATTTTTATATTTCATTCTTATCACTGCCTATTATTACTGTAACTTGAATCAGGTTTAAATGTATCAATAATAGCTATGTAATCATTCTGCTTAATGTTGGGGTAATTTCGCTACAATAAGGCAAAAACTTGTTAGATTAATTGTTAATTAATTTTGCTTTATTGTTATTACTATTATCCATATCTCCACATTATTATTAATCAAGATATTATCATTATTTTAATCAATATAAATCTGGATATGGTTACAATATCATTATGCAGTCTGTAATTAAGATTAAGTTACCTGGCTAATAAACATGCATTTCGTTACAATTGTTTCAATAACCTAAAAAAATCCAAAAAAAAAAGAAACCGGTGTTGAAAAGATGTCATGATACTTGCAATCACAACAACTGCAATAATAATAACAATAATAATAATAGAATATAGTTGTCTGTAAGAAAAATTTATTGGCTTATTACTGACCAGCAATGGTTTGCATGACCTGAACAAAATGAAACAGGACATTGTAGCCTAGAAAAATTTTCCTGAGCTTAGTCAATCATTGTACCATCAGTGATTATTTTGCTCATCTTGTTTCCATTTCTCCATCTATATCTTTCTAATTTGTTCATTGTCTTTTATAAAATTTGAACCAACAATAGTAATTGAAATGAAAAAAAGGCTTAGATTAATTAGTCTGTGCTGAGCGATTAATCTATTGCAATTGTTAGTGAAACAAAATACTAACAAAAACAATAACAACAACAACAGCAACAACAACAACAGCGACAAAACAAAAGCAAGAGCAACAGCAATAACAGTAAGTATAAAAATTGTTAAGTGATCCAACGAATCAGTTGAATTAGCCAAAAGAAGGATAATGTAGGCAGAAGGAGAATAATGTAGAAAGTTGAAATAGACAAAATGAATGTTAATATTATTGTTGTTGCTGATAAGCCATTTGCCGAACAGCTGTTAAAAGACAAGAGAGGATAAAAGGATGACGAAGATAGGCAAAGAGGTCGAAAGATGAATTGAACTGAATTGAACTAAACAGAACTGAACTAAATGGTTTATTATCGATAAAAGATTTCAAACCACCAATGAAATGTTCGTCTAACTCATTAATGATTTAAACATAATGTATATTAAAAAGATACCATCATATTGTTTGTTGTGCATTTTTAAATTTCTTCAAAACATTATTAGATCACAATGGTCACATACAAATCATCAAGTGCTAAAATGAGTTAACAAAATTTGATGAGGACAAATAGTTCATGTTCTTTTTTACTAGTTATTTTACTAAATCATTTAATTGCAACCTTATTTATTACTCGATATTTCATCATTTCTTATTCTTTTCGGATATTAAACTCATTCATTTCTTATATATTACAATTTAATGTTTGCAAAAGTGAAAAAAGAAAAAAAGGAAAAGTTCAGGAATTTTTTTCCTTAAGAATAATTAAATGAAAATTTAAATAAATTAAAATTGACGTGAAACAAAAAAAAGGAAAAAATAAAAAAAGAACTTTTGCCGTTCTTTAAATTTTGATTTCCTAGATTGCATTTCAATAATATTAAGTATTTAATTGCCGTTGCAAATTAATTGTTCTTTAAAATGTTAATTTCGAATTACTTAAATTGTTTTTAAAAAATATTGAGTATCAAACATTTTATATTAAATTGGAATCATTAAATATTACCATAAGTATTAATATTAAATATTATTATAAGTATTAAATTGTATTAATTTTTAAAATATTAATTTCAAATTATTGAAAGTGTTTTTCAAAATTGTTTGTTTCAAATTGCTTAAATATTTTGTGAAAAGCTTTTTCCTTTCATTCGTTTGTTTGGCCTTTTTTTTCAAATTTTGAATTGATCTAATCAAATAAAAAAAATGCTATCAGAAGTGCTACCGTATGACAATAAAAATAACAGCTGTTCTAGCATCGGATGGTACTGAATTTTTTTTTTTAATCAAAATTTTATAAGCAAATATTTTTTCAACATCAAAGACATCGATATTTTGCTCTGTGAGTTTTGCAATTCTTTCTTTTTTGAAACTTACATTCATTTTTCTATTTTGTGAAAAAAATGAAATTTTCGAAGCTTTAAAAAAACTTTAATTAGTTTAATTAATTAATGACATAAAATTTTCAAATACTATTTCTCTTTATTGCCTTTTTTTCTGTTCAGGAAGAAATATAATTCTAATTAACACATTAATGTTAGCAAATAAGAAAAAAAAAATGATCGAAGATCAAAAGTTTAATGAAACTAATAAAATGCAAATTTGTTGATTTGAAAATTAAAGCAAATTCTTAAATTAATTCTTTTGACCAAATAATGGAAATTGAATCAAATATTAATGAACTATCAGGTAGTTGAATGGATTTACGAAAAAAGATTCGATGAAATAATAGGTAGAGTGTAATTCTAATTTCTAATCTAATGGAAATGAAATTTTTGACTTAATATTTTATCAAATAATATTAATAGCTTATCAAATAGTTGGTGAAACTATTTGAAACTGCAAAAAAGTATTATGTTCAAAAAAAAAAAAAAAAAAATTTCTTTTAATTATGAAAGAAAGAATACTGCAAAATAAATTGATTTGATGAGCTATAAATTATAAAACTGACGAGCTGAATGATGCGATTGTCGTCATCCACCTCCGCATATCTTTTCTTTGTTTTTGCTACCTGTTGAAATGTCTCTTTTAAAAAATTTTTGAAAATTCTGCTCAAATTACATATTTGTAGAGATTTAAATAGATAATTGAGGAAAAAAAAAACGAAAGAGAAAAAGAGACTATGTATTTTTTGATCTTCATTTTAGAAACTTTATAAAAATGACTCACCATTTGAGCTTACTTGAAAAATGATTGATTATATGGGGAAAGGACAACTGAAGAAATGAGTACTTTAAATTAATTAAATAAAATCTTCCATCTTTTTTTTCATTTTTTTTTTCGCAAATGATTTCTTAGTTCTCAAAGCAATAGCAAACTTCTCGTCAATATCGATTAAAAAGCCAATTTTTAATTTGTTTGGGTAAAAACATAAAGTTTTTTCAAGCAAAAAAAAATTTGAAATTATAAAATTTTACAGCAACACTGAAATATGAAATCAAATTCGTTTTTTCAAAAGAAAATAATAATGAAATGCAAATTAAATTTATTTTAATGTTAAAGTTAATCAAATTAATTGTTTTTTCAATATAAAAATATTGAAATATCAAATTGAATTGTTTTAGTAGTAAAATAACAGTGCAATAACTGAAATAAGTTTGCTTTGCAAAATAAAGTAAATTAAAACGGCAAATTAAATTTATTTTTCAACGTTTCATTTTCATTTACAACTACTACTTTCATATTATATGAACATTGGGTGAGGTAAAATAAAACTGAAACTAATTGACATTCCTTTCACATTTGATATTTTTTCCGTTTTTATATGAATTATAAATTTCGTTTTGAATTTAGAATTGAAAGAGAAATGGTTTTATTTTTTAAATGAAATAATCGATCATAAAATAATGCATAGTTCATAGGAAAATATGTGCTGCTAAGATTAATCAAATTAATTGTAAACAAATGAATTAACTTGCAAATAATAATTAGAAATTGCACTTATGCTATGATTAACTAACTGATTTATTTGTTAATTCAGAAAGAATATGATGGAAATTAATGCTTAATTGCTAAATAACAATTAATTAAAGGATGAGAAAGGAAAAACAACCAAATTTTATCTGCATATTAAGAAAATTTAAAACTAATTAATTAATGAAAAAAATGAGAAATCGATATAGATTTTAGTCATTTATTTACATGTAAATTAAAAAACATTACTGATTAATTGAATAGCGAATGAGAAATACAATGTGTTTTTGACATTTCACATATATATTGTACTTAATTAATTAATTAGTGGAGATATACTTTGATCTTTTATTTTTACATCAGCATAAAATTGGCATTGTTTTATGGATATTTGAAACATGAACAAACGAACGTAGGTGTTAATTAAATTAAGTGTCCTTCTAATATTCCATTGGATAATATAAAAGGATAAGTGTTGAAAGTTTGGTGAATTCAGTTTTCTTATAAATTCAATAATAATTTTATATTAGCAAATTAATGAAAATCTTTTGGCAAAAGCTTTAACTAAAATTTAAAAGTTTAAGAATTTTAATGTCTTTCATTATCACCGATAATTAATTAACTTTACACAGTGCTAATCAATTGGCACTTACTTTATAATTTGAAAGTTGCGAATAATTAAATTTGCATTTTTAGTTTAAATTAATGTTTATCCCATCATATCATAGAATAATTTCCAGGAAGCTGTTTTAATTGCTTAAATTACAATACTTTTATCATTTTCATCAAAAATGCTAATTTTTCTCTTTTTTTTCTTTCTCTCTCTCATTTATTGCTATGACTAATTATTTGTCGTAAAAAGTGGCAAAAAGAACCTTTTGAAAATAAAAATTAAGAAGTATAATTTCTAATTTTGTAAACTATTAATTAGCATATTTCCAAAGATTTCCAATATTATTTTAAGTACAACATTTGAGAAAAAAACGAATAGTAAGTAGTTTAAAGGTTAAAAGTTAGTTGAAGTTAAATTAATTAGAATAAGTTATTGTAAGTTATACAAAATAATTAATAAATACAAAAAATATACCGAAAGGTATATAAAGGATACATAATTAGATTTTTTTAAATTAATCAAATCAAAATTTTAAAATAATTAGTACAAGATAAAAAATTGCGATAAAAAAAAAGCAGTAAGCAGTTGCTGTTTGAGAAAGGAAAAATTTAACGGACAAATAATGACAGGTCGTTTGAAATAAGATCGGTGAATACTGAAGGGGCGCACCAAATGTTATAAGTGAAAGTGGGAAAGATGAAATGGACAGGATTTTTCAGGTGTTGTAAAAATGGCTTTGAGCAGCTTGGATTAGCATCGATAAATCAAGTTAGTATTTCAGAAAAAAAAATTTATTCATAGAGAAAATCAAATTACAGTTTTGTCCATTTGAATCTAAATGAACTATTTATAGTTTTGGTCATTTAAATTTCATATGAATTATTTAGAATCCATTTGTTTCTTTAACCAATGCAACTAACTGACCAATTGTCTAATTACTTCTGCCAGTAATAATATGCAATCATCATCCATTAATCATATATTTGCTCAAATTTGCTAAAACATTTCACAAATATTTGGACATATGAAAAAAGAATTAATCATTTTCATGTCATTTAGAGACTTTTTGTGAAGTTAAAATTTTGAAGTAGAAATTTTGAAATTATAACATTTAAAACTAACTTATTGTTAATCTAACTAAAGTCGTTTAATGAATAGTTTGGTAAAAAAAATTTTTTATCACGCAAAAAGACAATTGAAGCGTAGGATAGAGTTAAATTTAATTAGACAAATATAGAAAATTTAATATTTTTGTTTTTTTATGACAAAAGCAAAAAATGAGTGAAATAAATTCATTATTATTGTTTTTGTATCCTATGTTTTGTATTAATTGAATCAAATTATTTTTTTAATAATAACCACTGTATAAACATAGAATCTAATTTTGATGCTATTTTAATTATTCAATTATCCATAGTGCAAAAGTTTTTCAGTATTCGAAATTTAAGAAATTTGAGAAGCGAAAAATGATATTGTTATGATGAGTAATGGGAATGGAATGATAAATAAAGACGCAAATAAGTAATAGTAATGTAGTTACAAATAATGATAATGAAACAATAAACAATAGTAATGTAGTGAAGAGTGATAAAAATAATGAACAGTGATGAATAATGATAAGAACGGTGATAATGAAATAGTAAATAAAGGTAATATAGCAACAAATAGTGATAATGTAGCGAAAAAAATGATAAGATAGTGATAAATGATATGATAATCTAGTGATAAATAACGATAACGCGGTAATCAGTAATTGTTAAAGTAGCATTAACACAAATAATATAGCCATAAATAATGATATTTTAGTAACAAAAAATGATAAATAATAGTGTAGTGATAAATATCCACAATAAAGTGACGGTTGTAATGTAGTGATAAATGGTGATAATGAAGGAAATAATGATAATGCAATGATAAATAACTGAAAATAATACTACGTTGATTTAGTACTGTGTTATCACTAAACTATTGTCATTTATAACTATTACATACCTGTTACATACTTTCTGATTTCGTCTCTCGCATACTTTGTTTTTTTATCAAAATTTCATTTCCATTTCTCACTCACTCTTTTCATTTCCCTTTCTTGTTCTCTTGCTCTTCTTTCAAAAATAATTTTTATAATTATTTCGATTTTAATTTCTGATACTGATCCTTGAAAAAGCGTTGACAGAAATGTTGAAATAAATTTTGAACTGTTTTGGATAAATTGAAAATTTTTTCTAAAAAAAATGAGCGAAAAAGTTTCTTTTATTAAAAAAGTTTATAAAATTGAATTGAGAAATTTTGAACGAGAAGAAAATTGAATTAATTTTTAGTGGAAAAAAAAAGGATTAAAAATTTAGAAATAATAAAATGATATGGCTATTTAGAAATGGTCAAAAATGATTTGTGGACAGAAAGCACTTATGAAATATCGTTTAAGATGAAAGTAGACAATAAATCTTATCGTTTTAAAATCAAAATGAACAATGAATATTAACGTCTCAGGATACGAGTATAGCTTAGTGAGAGTGGACAATGGATGATATCATACTTTATGACGTACTCGCAGCAAGCAATGCATTTAGCTATGATTCATAGAAATAAAAAAAATATGTTTTCGTAAAAAAAATTAATGAAATTTATTTGCAAAAAGTTCAAGTTGCTGAAAAATATTTTAAATAAATTTTCTAAAAAAAAGTTTCGCAATTTTGAAATCAGAAACAAATTAGCATATGATTGTTTCAAGAGTTTTCATTATTTAAGAAGCTGTGCATGCAAACGAAACCAGAAAAAAGCAATGACAGAAAATGTATGTCTATCCAGGATAATTTTTGGCTTACAATGAATTTGGCCAAATCAATTAAAATGTCAACATTCATTTAATTCATTCATTATTCGTCATATCCGGAAAAAATTTAAAATTTTTAAATTCAGTTCTATTTCTCTAGCTTTTAAAATATGACTGAAATGATGAAAGAAAGATAGTTCATTTTTAATGACTTCAAAATGTTTTATTGACGACAATTCTTTATCGGTAACGAAGAAGCTTATTTCATAGCTATTTAGAGAAATCATAAAGTGAAGATGCTACAGTGAAAAGCAAATAAAATGGGCAAAAACATCAATTTTCATTCATTTTTTTTTCGCCTGTTTAAAATTCGAAAACCCATTTGAGCAATTCATCTCAATTTAATTCCAATTTTAAAACTGAATAATATTTATGAGATTGAAAGATAAAAAGATATGACATGATGGCAATGACGGAAAAATATGATAGTGATCAGCTGAATCGTTTCATTAAATTAATAAATATATTTTTAAGAAAAAATATGGCAAATGAATTGAGACTATCGATTTAAAAAAGATAAATGATTCTACGATAGATTATTGATTAATTTATGGCCTATGGCCTATAGCCAGATTGTATTGCTCACCGAATTCGCTGCTAATTATTTTCCTCTTATATTTCAAATTTAAGTAAATAATGAATTTTTGCAAATAACAAAATAACTTTTTTAAGAGTATTAACCAATTAAAACAAGAATACGATAAAAAATCTAACTAATTAACTAACAATAAATAAGTATGAAACAGTGCAATATTCATGGAGTCTATTAATAGAATCCTTCATTTGAAATCAAAGCTTTCATAAACTCTCTTGAACTAATAAGCAATTAATTAATTAAACCCCGAAATTAAAAATTTAACGAAATGTACTTTATCAACAAAAAAATATTTCAAAACCAAAGAAATATGATTTTAGCTAAACAAATATTGAAATAAATTTTGCGCTTTGAACATATATCATTTTTGCTTCCATTCATTTTTTTCGTCTTAAATTTCTAATTTAAATAATTAATTTAAAATAGATGCAAAGCATTACGTGTAACTTCAGACTTAAAATTTTCAAGATGAAAAATAAGCAGTAATTTCGAAGTATTGAAATTTTTATAAAAGCCATTTCCTTTTGTAATTTTGCAATATTTAATCTAAATATATTAATTTATAATAAATGCAAAATATTCTGAGCAATTTCAGGAAAAAAATGAAATGAAATAAAAATTGTTCAATTCTAAAGATCTAAAATTTATCATTTAAATTTGAAAAGAAAAAAATGCTGAATTTAAACACTAATATTTTCAGATTGAAAATTATATTGGAAGAATGTTCAACTATTTTATTTATTTGAAATATTTGCGTCAATTATTTCGAAGTGAGAATTTTGAAGTGTGAATTTTTAAGAGTCATTAAAAGTGTTAATGTGTAAATTGAAAATGAAAATAAACACTTTAAAATAAAGCAATCTGAAAGATATTATTATCATGAATTAAATCGAGTTCTGAGTTCTAAGGAAAGTCAAATACTTACGGAAATATAAGATCAAATTGCATCCAGTGAGATTTTATAGTTGCAATATTGTTTTTCAACAAAAGTATTTTCTCAGGCAATAAACTTGAAAGTCATTATGAAAAAAAATTTTAAGTTTTTGCTTAAAAAAATTGCAGCAGATGAGTTAACAAGTTAGTTAATCACAAAAAGTAAAGAAAAAGATGGAAATTTCATATTTTTACAGCAATATTTACATAATAATAATAATGATAAATAATAGGAACGAAAACGGATTTCTACTGTTTGAATTTTCAATTCCGAAAACTCAGTTTTTCATTGAAAGAAATCTTAATTGCTAAAAATTTATTCATTGAATTGAAATTGAAATCCAAATAAATCATTTGTAATTTGATAACGCTTGAATAGGATACAAAGGGTTATCAATAAATCAAGATTGTAAAATAGAAACTTCTATTGAAATACTTTTTAGAAATAAATAACTGTTAAATAATCTTTTTTTGTTTTCTTTGAAATAGAATTTGTATAATTTAAAAAAAATTTCAACTTTTAAACATTTTACTACAAAAATCGTCCTTCAATAGCAACAAGAACTAAATGAGTTTAACTTAAATGGAAACAAAAAAAAAAAAAAAAAAAAACGCCTGTTAATTGCAACCATTTGAAAGAAATAATTGAGAAGAAAAGATGGAGAATTTCTTGCGGTAAAATTTTGAAGATAAAGATAAGACGACAGTTACAGATTGACAGTTGTTACTGCATCCTTTTAAAATTTCAACAATAATTACTAAAAAAGCATCAAAAGAGCAGTACCGCATTTGAAAAGTAAAATAATTGTAATAGCGAAATTCAGTAGTAGAATGAAAATTTATTATGATGATTACTGTGACAGTTGATGCCGAGGATGAAAATAAAAAAGTAAAGCTGGAAGTAGTTGTTGCGTTACTCACAAATTGTTTACAAAATGAACTTTTTAAACTAAATTTGCTTTCGCTTACAAGTTCCCAGCCTATCGGTAGTATATTAATATTGATGTATCAGGGATAAAGAAGCATGTTGTGGAATATAATGGCACACCGACGAATATATCAAAATATTGAGCTGTACATAGATTGGTTAATATGTTGATATATCAAGAGATATATCAGTATAATGGGCGATATATTGAAGAATACATCGATGAATGGAGATATATCATAAAAGTATGTTGGTATATCGGAATCATAAAGCTGTATCGAAGAATATATCGATACGTCGGGGATATATCGATAGTGTTCCTATCAATATATCGATATATCTAAAAGTAGACATGGAGTGGACTTGGATGATCATAAACTTTGCTTTGCATTGGAGCAATTACCACGAATTTATCACTTGTGATATTAGATACAGTATAATTAATATCTTTTGATATTAATTATCAAAAGATCCATTAGGCACCAGGAAATATATCGGTATATTAGAGTATATAGTACCAAAATTAATACCAATGATATTCAAATGAACAAAAGTCCAATTGATTAATGCGCCACTGAATTATTTTCTTTATTTTGTTCAAAAATTTTCAAGAAAAAACAAAAAAGGTCCAACATTTTAAAAAAACATAAAATTGAGAACTTTTATCAAATTTTGAAAATTCGTAAACTGCAACAAAACAAAAATATATTCCAGTAATTAGAAAACTTCAAAGATTCATTCCAGGATTCAAAATGCATTACAAAAGTTCGAGAATGCAGACATTAGAAGAAATAAAAATTTTTTAAAGTTTCCAAATAAAAAAACTTTTTTTTAAGGATTGCAAGCGCAAAACTTTAGTAATTCAGAAATTTATCAGAAAATTAACAAAAACAAAGCTAACCTAGCAAACAAAATCTAAGAATCAGAAATTTCTGTTACAATCGCATTGAGGAAAATTCAAGAATTCGAAAAATTCCAAAAATTTAAGGAAAATCAAACTTTAAAATAAACTGGAAATTTGAAAAATTTTATAAACTTTGAAAAATTCTGAAACTTTGTTAATTCACACAGCGTAAAAAATTAAATTTTGATTCCAATTAAATTCTAAAAAAATAAAAAAGTAGAAAATTCAGATTCACTATCTTTTTTATTATGAGCCACACTAAACTATCATCTGAAAACTAATAGTAACAATGCAGCCTTCAAGATAAAGAAGAATATTTATGTGGACAATATTACATTATTAGCCAATAAAACTGAAGCAGCTCTATTGAAATATGAAGAAATGAAAGTTATCTTCAATGATGCTGCAATGAAATGAGAGAATTTCTTTTTAATGATAAAGAATTCGATGAGCTACAGGAGATGAGAATTATTTCCTTGGCAATAATTAGATTAATGATCTAGATATTATTTTTGTATAACATTAAAGCTATGGAGCGAAAAACAAATCACTAAGAAGATCATTCTGCAATTCGTTGCCTTCTGAAAGCTTACGGTCCGATGTTTAAAAAAACTAAAAGATCAAGTATTTGGAATAATAAAAGTTCATAAATTTGGAAATCTCCAGATTTCACTAGTTTCGAAATATTTTTTAAAAATTAAAAAAAAAATCAAGGGTTCAGAATTTCATCCTAAGATTGAAAAAGCGCGAAAGAAATTCAGAATTCAGCAGATTTTTTCCACGATTTCAGGTTGTTCGTAATTCAAAAAAAGAATTATCAAAGATAAACATAATTTTATAGCTACTTTCGATTAGCTGTGCCACTAAAATTCACACAAAATAATCACAAGATTATACCAATTCCTATTTACACAATTCATCCGAAATTTACTTAATAAAGTCGTTGTTTTTTAACTTGGCAAATCTAACTCAAAGCATAATACAGTCAAGCAAAACTAAAGAACTTCATGCAAGTTAAATATATAAAGCTGAAGTGCTGCGATTTGATACTTTTACACCCTGAATTTGAAGATGAAATTTAACGAAGTTACAAAGTATTTCAGCAATAATTTAAAAATTACATTACAAACATTTTAGAAACAATTGGATATTAGTAATAAGGCATTAATAATAACTATCAAGCCGATGAAACCCTTTAATTATCAACAATAATTAATAAATAAGAACAGTAAACAAAATTATTTGCCCAGGGCAGGCAATTAAAATAAAAAAAGAAACAAACAAACAACTGAATTCAGATTAACTGGATCTTAAGTAAGTCATAATTAAATTTTGCGGTAAATAAAAAACCTTCTTCCCACAAGTTTTTTCATTTTGATAATAACACTACAAATGAGCATGATAAACGTAAACATAAAATAATTAACCTTACTCCTTTCTCCCAAACTTCGAATTCAATTGTTTTAGCGTTAAAAGTTATTTCAAATAACAAAAATTCTTTTTTTTTTCATTTTTTGATTTATTTTGCTTTTTTGCTTTTTTACCTTTTTTCTTTTTTTTTACAATTTTTCATAATTTTTTCATTTTTAATTCGTTTTCTTAAGTGAAGATTTGCTTCGCGCAAAGAAGTGGAAGGCAAATCGACATTCTAGCCGCATAAGGATGACAAATGATATCATATCACTGGCTTAAAAAAAAAATTCACTAATTAAAAAAAATATGAGATCGATTTATGAATGTTTTTTCCCCAACCCACAGGCATGGTTATATAATTCCCATGTTGTATCCATTCTTCTTTCCAATCTTCATATCTTCAAAGCTATTATGATAAATGATGAAAAATCTTTGAAATTTTGCACTTTGAATTAATTTGGATTCTCTTCGTTCAAATTTTCAATTCTTATAATTATAGTTTTTCCGAAGCACTAAATTACTTCCCAAATTTCTTTTCAAGACCGGAAATTTTTATTCGCTAATTCAACATTGTTCGATTTTATCATAGAATCTTCAGAAATTTTTTCGTTTTTTTTATCAGATATTTCTTCAATTAAAATTCGCTTCAATAATTTCAAATTTCAAAAAATTATGTTGGCGAAGGAATTTGTAATGAAATGAGTTTGTAGAAGCACGTGAAGATTTGCTGACATTGATGAAAGATTACAAAGCAATAATTTTGCACACCTGATGAATATTAATTGAATTATACAGTACTTTTCTTTTTCTTTGCGCTGTTTACTTATGCATTGAATTAAAGATAGTTTTTACTTTCAAAAAAAAATCATAAAATTCTCAAAATTATTCTTAAAACTTTATTCTTAAAACAAATTTAAATAATTTTTTATTGAAATTGAAGTGTTATTTAAGTAAAGAATGTAATTTCTTGGATATTTCCTATGTTAATTTATCCCACAACTATAATTTATTTCAAAGATACATATATACATATACATATATAAATATGCATATGCATAACAATACTTGTGCATATACATATATTTATTTGAATACTTTTATGCATACTTATACTTCATTCTATATACACATACATTTATATATTTATTAACACATACACAGACACACACACACACAATAATAATTTCTCACATACACATACACATGCTTAACGTATGTACACATTCATACATATATATGTATAACTATAGTTATTCATATACATTAAAAGTTAATTAATTTTTGATAGTTGCATTATGTGTTAGAGATCTGCAAGTAAAATTTTTGCATATTTTTGAATATTTTTATTGAACAAACAATTTAATACAACAAATTCAATGAATTTCTTCTTCAATACATCTTAGAAGAAACCATTAAAAAATATCCTTCAATGATACATTTATACTGATTACAGCATAAAATTGTGTATTCGATACTGAATTCATATTTACTTCAAATTCTTTTCTGCAATTATTGAAATGCATAGTATGATACACTGGCAGTACAATAACAAAATTTGCAAACAAAATAACCATCGATTGTTATTTCATCGTTATTTTTTAATTTTAAAACTAGTCATTTGATAGTTTTATATAAAAATTACAATTTCTGCTTCAAATTCTTATTCTATCAGTATGGTGATATATCCATGGACGAGAGGAAATGTCAATGTATTGAAGAGATATATTGATTTGCATTAATGAGAAGAAATTTTGCAACATTTGGCAGCATTTGTTTAAGAAAATCAAAACATGAAATAGAAATCGTATATAATATTTATAATATTAATAAATACATCTCTGATACAGATGAACCAAAGTGAAAGAAAGCGAGAAAGTATTCATGATATGTGCTAGAAGTAAGATAACAAAATTTCAAATAATTAAAAAGACAAGTTATTCATCAACAATATGTACTGAATCACAGACGGAAACTTCACTATCATTTTCAATTGAAAGTTTTTTTTTTTATTCTTGCAGAATATTTAAAAATGATTATACAATAATGCCCGTATAAAAATATAAAGTTTAAGAAATTGCACTATTTTTTTAAATTTTTTGAATTCGGAAATTTTTATAACTTAAAAAAAATTTCAGTTTTAACATTTGATAATGAAAATTTTAAAAATTATGATTAGTGTAAGTTTTTTTGAATTATAATTTCCTTTTTTCGATTTTTTTTTTAATATCCTATTTTTGATTGTTAACTTTTTATTTGTGAAAAAATTAAAATTTTAATTGAAAAGAAATAAAGCTAATTCAACCTTTTCAATAATGTCGTTATTTCTTCAATAAAAGTTCACTAAGTGGCCGAAATGTTGGTACTGAATCTGAGCTAACCGCATTAGCCTGAAATTAAAATTTTTTCATTTCCTTATTATTGTAAATTAGGCTAAATTTTTTTAATGCTAAATTTGATCGTAAGAATATGAGAACTAACATTAAATGAGGAAATATTGATTGAGCTGTTTGATGCGAAACAGACATTCATCCGATTTGCTGGACTCAAAATTTCATCTACTTTAGCATAAATTAAATTACTGATTTCCGGATCCTTATGCATATCATTCTTATAATTCTTATAATAAGATTCTTTGAACTGGTCTTGATTTGAATCGAAATACTGTAAATTAGAAAATTGACATTTGGATTTAGATTTAAACAATGGATTACTTTTTTTTTAGCATAATCAAGTTGATCTATAACTTGCAATCTGGTTGATCCCATAACTTTTTAATATTTTTTATTTTTCAACTTATACATTAGAAATACCAGATCGATGTTTTAACCTTATTCGGTTTTACTCCAACTTGATTGAGGTAATCAGTGATTGAACTTGTAACTGATATTTCATCCGGATCAATGCCTGAATCAGGCATTGAATATGTTAAAGAATGATTCACCATTTGTGTTTCTAGTGGTCTGAAGAAGAACGTAATTGATGGTAATAAACGAAAATTTTTAAACAGTCATCGAAATTAATCATTTAGCTTTGTAATTTGAAAGCAATAGTTATTCAGTGCAATTGTAAAATCTAAATCCAATTTATCGAATTTAAATTATTGCTTGCAGAAAATTGCTTGTTTCGAAAACTTTTTTTTGCATTTCTATCGAATACTAAATATGCATTTCAACATAAATAATTTAATTGAATTTAAATTGACGGTTGTTAAAAATTCTCTCTTTTTCCATCACAATTGAAACTTACGTTTTAAAAAGCTTCGTAGAAGTATTATTTACATTCATTGAAGATGTGGTAGAAGAATTCTGCAAAAAAAAAAAGAACAAAGATAATGTTTGTTTCATAAACAACTGAAAATAGATCTATTCCATCTAAAAATAATTACCCTAAAATTGGCGCATGGTGAAGAAGGAAGTGGCGCAATTATTGTTTTGCGTTCAGGAGATTGCAATGATCGGCCCAAATCATTCACTACCGCAAAGTTAGCTTTGTTAACACTATAAGCCTACAAAAATTTTCAAAAAAAACCTTGAAAAATATTTGGTCTCTGAATTTAATAGGAAATCAGTTAAAACAACACTTTATAACTGCACTGCATGCAGTCACCTATCTCATTAGTTTAACTGTTATTCCAGAATGTTTCAGTTAAAAATATTGTAAATTTATTCAATTATTATTTGATCAACCATTTTTGAGAATACCACTTGACAACAAAATCATCCTGGATAATTTTGCTAGCAAGCAATATTTTTACCGCAATGTCATGTGTTCCGAATATTTTATTTGTTTATCTAATTTCAAAATCATTTCATTAATCTACAGAATTGAGAAAATTTGGAAAATTTCACTTACCACCTTTTTTGATTTTGTGCACCTTTTTTTTCTCATTTTAATAATCAGTACAGTAAACATGATCAGTAGAGCAGAAAGCAACAATAACGAGCTAATGATCAGCATTTGCATTACAGTTAAGCTTTTTGTTTCTGTGAACACATCCGATGATAAAAAGTCACCTATCTGGAAAAAATTACAAAACAATTTGGTCATCATATCTAAAAAAATTAATATATATCCGGATTAAATAGCAAAATTTGAAATTATCTATGCAATATATACAAATCTAAAAATTTTGAAGGAGAAAATTTCAAACTTTAAAATTCGAATTTTTCCAGATTAAACAGCAAAAACAAAAAAAAAAAAAATGAAAATTGAAATGCAATAGACCTGAACGATCACTTTGGTGCGAGAACTTTGCTTTGCACTGGAACTAGCAATTACTACGAATTCATCATTTGTGATATTAGAAGCTGTCCTGAAAAATTATTGATATATCTTATTTCATTAATTATTTCACCAAAAAAAAAAAAAAGATTATTTTTAAAACCAAGAATATGAGAAATATCTTGATACTGAGCTTAAGAAGTCAATAAGTGAAGCTTGTCGAGTATTTGTCAGAGGCGAAAAGAGTTTACGGAATAACCCATTGGTAAATACTATCAGAAATTTAAAAACCATTCTTACTATCGCACCTATAATGAGGCTTGTGTAATAGAACAATTTGCCCTGTGCTTGAATCAATACTTAAATATCGCGCAGCACTTCCCTGTATTTCGTACCGTACGATACCATCTACACCCGAATCACGATCAACCGCCGTAATGGTACCAATAAGTTGACCAACTTTGCAGCTTCTCGGAATCTAACACAGTTCAAAGTTGTAGTATCATTTTTGGAATTTCGTCAAAAATATAAATTTCAAAATATTTGGTGCAAAAATTCTTGGCAAACTATGAAGTTTAAGATGTCATTTGCATGTATTTCTTGGCTGAACTTCTAGTCCATTATTTTACAATTTTTTTTTTACTTCATGCTTCAAAAATACTTTAAGTTTTCTTCAAGATTAAGTTACTTTCTTACTAGAGCAAGACTAATTTGCAAAGATATACATATATATAAATGAAGCTAAACAGATTACCTGAAAAACATAACTTGGCTCTGTGAAAATCGGTGGAAATTCATCAATACCAAGAACTTGGATATGAACCGGCACTGTTGCTGATTGATTTCGTTTATCTTGTACCTTTAGGATGAATTCATATTTTGTCTGCGTTTCAAAATCCAATGCTTTGATCAATATAATATGGCCAGTACTTCTATTGCATATAAATGACTGAAATAAATATTTGATTAATTGTGGATTAAAATTCCTAATGTAGTGTTTACAGTCAAAATGAAATTTACGAAAATTCAAAAAACAAGTTGAAAATCACTAATTTGAGATCAAATAATTTAATTTTTGGAATCAATTAAGAATAGAAGTCAGAATATTAAATTAAAATCAAAATAATCCAGAAAATATCAATAAGCAAATTTTTCTTCTCACTATTTTAATGCTAAATTTAATTCGTGAAATTATACTTCCAATACCTATGTATTAATCTTTGGCTATAATTTGATCAAAATATATTTTTTCTGTTCAAATGCTAATTAAAATGATTCAAATTTCCATTAAGTTCAAAAAATTAGCTGCAAATATAAATATGTTAAGGATGAGAAATTTGAAAAGAATTTAAATAATTATTAAAAAAAACCAAATAAAAAATTTTACCTTATTGGTGGTATCTGTTATTGTGTAAAACCAATCATCGCCAGATAATCCTAATTTATTGACAGCTTTAGAATGCAAGACAATATTTCCGGCCGGTAAATCTTCGAATATGTTTATTGCATATTGTGAAACAATAAAGAATGGTATAGTAGCTGAAGAGGAGATGAAATTGAACCGGATTTGAACTGTTGTCCAGTTGAAACGAGCCGGTGTACCATTATCAATAGCAGCAATTAATAGATTATTAATGACATTATCAGCTTCATTCAAATGCATTTCCACAAATTCAACATTTTTTGCTAAATACAATTCACCCAATGAACTGTCCAACATGAACAATCCATAATCGTTTCCAGAAAGTACACGATAAGAAATACGTCCATTTTCACCACTATCATTATCCACAGCCACAAATCTGATAATTGCTTTCTTGTTAATGTAATTAGTTTGTTGTTAATGTAATTAGTTTTTTTTAACTATTAAATAACTGTAATTAAAATATAATCAAAGTTGCTACAGCAATGAAATACTATTCATCGTTTGCTTCGGAAATATATTAGTAATATTTGTACAAAAAGTTAAATTTAGCACTCCATTCATTTGTAAATGAATAATATTAGAAATAAATAAGTGAAAATATTTGCTAATAATTTAAATTAATTTGATTTCTATTCCCACTTACTCCTATATTCCATACTTTTTGTAACTTTTTGCAATAAAATTTATATATATACGTGGTATATAATATTGAAATATAATGTTATATATGATAATACATACATCATATTAAATATTCATTAATGATCATATTATTACTGCATATCTAATTATGTATTACCGTAAAACAATGACACATTAAGTCCAAATATCTACAGTTATATAATATATATATATATAATATAACATATATATATATATATATCATTCTCATAATTTCAAATTTTAAAGTATTAAAGAAACAAATTTAGTACCAATATATTGTACACAAAAATAAGAATAATTTATGACATACCTTCCCAATATTTCATTTCTTGTCATTCCTTCGTTAATTGTTATTTCATTAATTTTTTCCGTAAAATATGGTACATTATCGTTTAAATCTGTTACTTTTACATATACTTTTGCTGTTGAATTGTGTATTGCATATGATGAAAATGCTTCAACCTAAAAATTATTCAGGTACGTGATACGTGTGTTATTAGTAATTTGCTTTCCTGAAATTTCTTTATTTTTTTCCTTATATTTTTACCGTTCTTTTTGTAATCAATAATCTAAAAAAAAGGTGAAACTAACCAGAAATTCAAATTCACTGTTTAATTCAGCATCAACTGGATATTTCAGAAAAATAGAACCATCGTTTGAGATACCAAAAATATCGCCATGTATGAAATTCTGAATCCGGAACGATATACCAACTGGTAATTCACCCATTAAAGTTACTTGACCAAATTTAGCATATGGATGTGTATTTTCAGGTATTGTAAAGCTGAAATTGATTCAATTATTCGGTGACTGAAAATTCATCAAAATACAATCTGTTTGAGAGTTTGAAAAGTTAAATTAAATATATTTGCATGAAGATTTTAGCGGAATAGATCATGCATCGATTAGTCCAGCATTTTTTAAATAAAACTAGCGTAATACCAGAATTAAAATAAAAAACTATACTTGAATGATGTTTCAGTGAACCGTATGGGTTTCCTATCATGATCCTCAATTCCAACATTGATTTGAACAGCAACAGCAGAACTTTGTATTGGTTTGCCTTGATCATATGCGTAAATTATCAAGTAATATGTCGATCGATCTTTCAGTTTACCGACTACCAACAGATCACCTGAAATTTTATTTATTATGAAAGAACAATACGAAATTAAACTACAATAGTTTATTGAGCGAAAAAAAAAAACATCTGAAATCCATTTCAAGTGTACCAAATTTTAAAAATGATTTATAAATAATTCCTAAATTGTCAGCAACATACGAATAGATTAAGCAACTGTACCTGAATCAGGTTCAATCCTGAAATCATTCGCACTATTGTTAGCCAATTCATAGTGAACTGTACCAGCAAGCCCTGTATCTGGATCATTTGCTCGTATCTTTGCAATTATTGAACCTAATTCGACATCTTTTGCAACATTGATCAGATAGAATTGTTCCTCAAATTCAGGTGCATTATCGTTAACATCTTCAACAATTATTCGTAATGTAGCACGTGAGATATTTTCACCATCTGTTACCTGCAAAAACAAACAAAGTTCTGAATATTAGAGAATTATGCATAGCAGATAGGCAATGATATCTTCCAAAAACGAGCACAAATATTTTTAAATTAGTAATTTTTCCTAATTATGCTAATCTTTTCTTAATTATACCTTCAGCATATTATGAAGAATTATGCATAATAAATAGCTTTGTCTCCATTACGATATTTTAATAAGCATAATGTGTTTTATTAAGTTTTCCTGACTATACCTGAATATGAATGTTATGCTCTTTGCTGATTTCATAATCTAAAGTTCCAATTAAAAATATCTTTCCGGTAAATGGATCAACTTCGAAATGATCATTAAAAGATAGTAAATTGTATTCCAGTTGTGTATCAATATCAACATCTGTAGCAACAATCGTTCCTATCAAAGTACCATATGTAGCTGCTGCAAAATTTTTCGGAATTGTATAATATCAAATTGCTTCATTAAATATCCTTTATAAATAACTATAATATTCTCTTAGCTAATTTAAAGATTGCTACACACACAAATTATATTGCCATTTATCGGCTCCTCATTATATTTGTACATATCGAAATTTTCCAATGACAAAATTTGAGTAAGAATTCATTTGAAAAATTTTTGAAATTTCCAGAAAAAAACAAATTGAGTGTAAGACTAATTTTTTCCAGAACTTTCTAAACAATTCATAAATGAACTTTGAATTTTGACTTCTAAAATTTCATCTATTCAAACATGTTATCTCAAGTTTATTAAAAAGGTAGTTAAAAAGATAAAGCAAAAACGAACATTCAAATACTTTTCGATCTTTCAGTATTGGAAACGATGGGACATTATCGTTTGTATTGATCACTGAATTAAACAATTTTTTAAAAATAAGTCATAAATTTAAGTAATATGCAAATGAATTTCGTAACCTTCTTAATTTTCTAATGATCGTCTATAATAATAATAATGAGATCACTGGATCATGACTAATGCAAAAAATCATCGGATCACGACAGTAAACTATAATTCAGTGTAGAGAGTCAGAGAGAAAAAATTAAGATAATACTACATTGTATGTATGATAACTGATTACCTACGCAAATAACGCAAATTACGTAAACGTTTTCAAAATATGTTTTTAGATAATAAATGATAAATATTGAGAAGATAAGATTGCAAAAATTAAAAAATTGTATTAACACTTCAAAATAAATAATATAAAAATGTTAACAAAAAAAAAACGGAAAACCTCTTATATGTATATTCGTTTCTGGTATCTTCTTAACATCACCTGTTCCGATCACTTTTAACGTATAAAAATTTTCAATTTCATAATCCAATTCTTGCGCCGTCGTTATACGTCCATTATCATCAATATCAAATGCTGCATCCATATTACCACTTACAATACTGTAAGCTAATGGTGCATCTTCAGTTAAACGATCTATGCTATTAACCTGAAAATTTCCAAATATTAAATATTAAATGGTACATGACATTAGTAAAGAGACATTAATAAAATTTAATAAAAAAACTATCTATTCATGTAAGAAATTCTTGTAAGATTAACTAAGAAAATTTCTAATCCAATCTTCTCTCTTACAATCCTACACATAGCATTCCTCAAACTATAATTTACTAATGACATAAATCTTTTAACAAGCACTGAATACGATATTATCAGTTTTGAATAGATTCGAATATTCATTTTTGTATAGAACCATATTTTTTATTCGTTTTCAGATCAATGTTAAAATTTTTTAAAATCATTTTATAAAAGATAAATTTTGATTGCTTGTATACCTGAAGTACAAACTGTCCACGTTGTTCACCTTCATTAATAAAGCCAATATAGTGTTCATTTAAAAATTCTGGTTCTAATGTTATTGCTGATTTTGATCTGATCAAATAAAGTTGAATGTTCAATTCTGATGATAAAACTTGTGAATATCCTTGGTCCGATGCTTTTACTTTTACTACATATTCATTCTGTGATGTTGAATAATCTCTGAAAAAAAAAAATAAATCATTTCATTTCATTCCATTTCTTTTAATATGTTATTAATTGCACAGAATACATCTTCGTATAAGGAAATTATCAAGAAGTTTTGCTTTCTTTTTTTTATAAATTGAAATTTTTTTATAAAACTTTTTAGAAACCTTGCAAAAATAATTTCGCCAGTATCAACATGTATATCTAACAAACCACTGCCATCTTCAACAATGCTATAGATAATTTTACCATTTAAGCCTTCATCTGGATCTGTTGCTGATAATCTAAAAAAGAAAAAAAAATTTTTTTCGAGCATTAGAAATAGTTTTCAAAAAAAATTTGAATAACTTTTTTCAGAGTAATATTTGTTTTTGATAGAAAGTAAAATTTTACAAATTTTCTATAGAAAATCAAGAAGGGTAAACGCTTTAAAATTAGGAAGTCAACACTGCAAAAAATTTTCTTTTTCTTTTCCAAAATTTTTCAAATAGAAAAAATGTATCAATAAATTTTCATTTACCTTGCTAATACATTACCAATCTGTATGCTATCATCAATTCTAATTATTGTTGGAATATTATCATCAAAAATTGGTGCATTATCATTTTCATCCGTTATTGTAATTCGTAATGTACAAGTATCCTGAAAAATAAGGGAAAAAAACAATTCGCGAGAATAATTTTTAAATTTTCAAAGAAATAGCTAACAATCATTTCATATGTATACTTACAGCTCGTTTTGGAATGCCATGATCTTCAGCAGTTATTACCAGAAAATATTGCGATTGCTTTTCACGATCCAATTTACGACATGATAGTAATCCGGTTGAAGAATTCAAGTAAAAGGCTGAATTTTCATTTCCAGCTAAATAACTCAAAAAATTACAATTTAGACAAAAAAGCTAATATTTTCTTCAGGATTTCTCAGTAAATTCCTGAATATCCTTCGAGGAATTTATTGAGATATTTATTTAAAGTTTATTGCTAATATTCTCAAAAAATATTTCCTCGTATCTTTTTATATATTTCCAAAAATAAAGCATTAGAAAGAAGTAATAATTGATTGGGGAAAACTTTGAGTGATGTTCAGGAATTTATTAAGAAGTATAATAAATGCCAATAAGAAAAAATGTTGTAATCAATAAATAAGAATACTTACCGACTATTTTGTAAAAAATTTCACCATCATTTCCTTCATCTTCATCCCATGCATAAATACGAGTAAGATGTTTTGCAGCAATATTTTCACGTATTGTTAAATTGCCACAGCTTGATGAAGAAATTCGTGGTGGATATTGATTAGCACCAATAACATTCAAATGAACAAATGTCCAATCGATCAATCTTACTCCTTTTGATGCTATCACTAAAAAAAATTTTTTTATTTTATTTTTGAAATTTAATAATTTTAAGACAAGCAAAACTTTGAATTCAACTTTTTTTTTTTTTGAAATGAAGAAATTCTAAAAAAATGCTAATTATTTGCGCTTTATTTCTGCTGAAGATAAATGGTCAAATTTATTGCAAATTATTAGTGTTAACTATTTTGATTGTTATTTATCTAATGACAAATGAAATTTAATTTAATTTTATAAAAATCTCATTGAAAATTTTTTGTTCGTAAATTTTACTCTAAGAGTTACAAGTGTAATTTGCTCTTATAAAATTTGCGATAACTGAAAGAAAAAATTTTAGCAAAAATTTAAGTAAATTTTTTTTGTTTTAAAATTTTTATCGCTTACCAATCCAATCATATTTTCCAGGTGTGATTATTTCTTCCCGCACAATCAATTTACCATCACCCGATAATTGCAAAATGTTCCTTTCCGTAACAAAATATGCAAATAATTTCATATTTGTCGGTCTTTCACTTCCTCCTCCTGCATGTAAAAACATTGAATATTACTATTATTATTGCTGTTATTATTGTTGTTATTATTATTATTTCTGGTAAAGAAATTAGATAACAAAGAATTCTTTTTTTTACAAATCCAACAGCTATTAAATTACTAATAATTAACTATCAAATTAAATAACTAAATAAGTTAAATTAAACAAAACAATGAATGATTAAATTTATTAAACTGAATTAAGTACCTAATCGGGTGTCAAATAAATAATTAATATCAACTAAGTATCAAGTAAATAAATATTATAATAAGAAGTGGTGAATTAATGAATTAAATAATCAATAAATAAGTACTTCATGATACTTGAATTATTGCTGCTGAATCTATCATTAAAATCATTTTAAATTACTATAGTGGCTATCGTAATTAAATTTGTCGTCAAAATAATTAAAAATGGATGAGTAATTAATAACAAATAATTATTAACTAGATAATAACAAGTGCTGAATTAAATAATTCATAAATGCATATTAGTGATACTTAAATTATTGCTGATGAATTTGTCACCATCATTCAAATTATTATCAGCTTTTTCCTTTTAAATTAATTTTTTACTTACTATTTGCAAAGAAATCAAACAGCACACTGCCAGGAGTCACATTCCTATTCACACTAATGTAAAATTTTCGTTGCAGAAAAAATTGCCATTTCTGTTGACCGGAATCAAACTTAACAGTAATATTCTTTTCCGTATATTTCGATGGTGCACCACTGTCACTTGCACGAATACGTATCGTTCTTTCGTCGTTGAAACGATGCTTGAGAATCAAGGCACCTGTAGTGAAATAATTAATCATTAATTTAAAAACAATTCACAAATGAAATATTTCATTATAGTCCGTTAAATTTTAAGTCTAGTCATTTTTTAGTTTTTTAGCCCAGTTTTTTAGTAGTATTAGTAATATTGCATGAATGTTTATGGTTTCTAAAATTTCCTATGAAAAAATTAAATCAAATTAATGAATCCCTTATTTATAAAAAAGAACTTTTGATATTTCATCAATTTTATTTAAGGACTTTTTCTTTTCTTTGAAACATTTTTTTCTTTGCAATAATGATAAAATTATTAATTGATAGGATAATTTAGAAAATACATATACAAATACCAGTATTTGGATTAATAACGAATGCATCATCATCTGTATTACCATCGATAAGTGCATAGGTGATTTTAGCATTATCACTAGTATCATCATCCGTAGCAACAATATAATGGATGATATCACCATCAACAAAATTATCATCATCTATCGTTATCTTTTGCGGGCTAAAATCGATAAAGTCATCATCATTAATCTACCATTATATTTTGTAAACTGAAACATTGAAAAAATGATCATCACCATCATCATCATCAATCATCAGTCATCAATTATTCAATTATCAATCATCAATCATCATCATTGAATGATATAAATTAAATAATGAAAAATATTTTTAGATATTCTCAGCAAATTAAGCGATCCAAAATTATGGAGAAAAGAAACGAAACCTTAAAAATTGCGGTTGATGATCATTAATATCTTCAACATTGATAAAAATAGCACAATATGAATGTTTTATCACATCCCAATTGTGATCTTCCACTTCTGTCACAAGAAACATTGGTGAGTCCTAGAGAGTTAATTGACAAATTAATTAAATGTCAAAATTAAGTTAAATAAATCCTAATTTTTCTCCCTTATTATCATTTCGTTATCATTTTTCTTCATGTATGCACACATACAAATACACAAATACACACACAGACACACACATAGACACACACACACACATCCATACTATTTGCCATTTCTTTGCTGGTAGCCAATGACATTTTGGAATATATTTTTAGCCAATCATCTTTCTGGATCTTTTCCAGTCAAAAACAATGTACACTTGTTTCAATTGCTGATCTGAATATTTTTCCAAAAATATTTATAACAATATATGAAGAGGGAATGTTCAATTGATTGATTCAATTGACAACCTTTTCCCAATGCAACGATCGAATCAGTAATAGTTCAGCAGTATCAGGATCAATTGAAAATGAACCCATTGAAGAACCATGAACTATCGAATAGCTCAACGGTTCAACACTATTTTCATCCAAATCATGAGCAGATATTCTTCCAATTATTGAACCTAAATTTTTTCAAATTATACATGTCTCATAAGATGACATAAGACACATTTAAACAAAAATTGAAGCGAACTATTTATTTCTTATTAAAGATTTACCTGTTGGCTCATTTTCTTTAATTGTGAAAAATTTTGGGCAATCGGAAAATTGAGGCCAATAAATATTTGCTGGTTGTATTACAATGCGTATATTTTGTTGTTCTATTTGATAATCATCTTTTGGTGTCCATTTTATAGCTCTAAGGAAATAACTTTTATTGTGTGTCCAACGGATGCTTGTTGCTAGATACAAGATCGAAGTGATACTATCCAGGTAGAATGTATCTGTCTAAAAGTTAATCGAAGTTGTATATTATCATTTTATTCATTTTTTTTTTTTTTAAATTAATGAACTTTTTTAAAAATTAACAATTCCATCGGATGTCTTCTAATTAATTATTTTTCCTCCTCGCTCCAGAAAAATTGTTCTGTCGCATTTTCCTGACTTCAAAAGACAAACTTAATGAAATAAAAAAGAAAAAAATTGTAGTATAAAATATTCACCTCATTTGCTAAATACCAAAATGATCCATCACTCCATTCATTGTTTAACGTTAACAATTTTGAACCAACTGGAGTAGTCTTTGATATGCTGAAATTGAAGTCAAATTATTTTTGAACTTAAAATCATGTCACTTATTTACATCATATGCCTTTTTTTTGCAAACATCACCGACCTTAAGTTACAGTTGCGAACATTTTTGGGCTTATCGCACAGTTGTAAAAATCACTGACTCTATCACACAGTTGTAAACATCACTGACCTTATTGGACAGTTGTAAACATCACTGATCTTAACAAAGTTGCAAACATCATTGATCTTATCACACACTTGCAAACATCACTGACCTTATTACAATTATTTTATTATCCGTATGTAACACTCCAAAATTTGTTATACGGATTGTAAATGTAACTTGTTTTTGATGTCCATCATTATCAAATGCTGTTACAATAAGTGTTTCACTATCCTTTATTGTAGTTGCATTGAAATATGCAGATGCACGAACAGTATTGTTCCAAATCTCGAAATTATTCGAAATATCTGAAACTTATTGCTTAACACTTATTTGTCAACATTATCTTATCAAAAAGTTATCTTTTCTCGAATAGTTGAAAAAAGTCGAAAAAATGTCAACAGAATGTCAACAGTTTATTTATTTACCTACTACTTACTTCAACTTTACTTATTTTAGTAGTTACTTATTTTAATAGTAAACTGAAAATTTCCTACTGTTCTGGTGAAAATTTATCAGTCTTTTAAGATCAAAATCATACCGCTAATTTCAATTTGCCAACGAGCTACATTCGTTGCATTAAGTTTCTTCAGCAAACAACCTGATGTACATTTTTCATCAATCCTACAAATTCATCTAATCAATTAAGAGGCTATTAATTAGGAGATGATGAATTTTAAGTATCTATCAAATCCTTATAGAACTGTTTTCTGTTTTTAAGCGAAAATCTTAACAGTCATACAAGTAGCTGAAACAGTTCAGGTGACAGTGATTCATTCTGTCATTTTTTTGCAAGTTATTCTTCTAAGGGTATGATAATATCCAGATAAACTGTTGATACTTTAGACCACTTTATCACACTAGACCACTTACAATTACCTCATGAAACTCATTAATGGTTAATTCGGCAGTAATGTAAGCAAGCTATACAATGGAAATATTCTGATGTGATGTACGGAAAAAATAACTGCAGGTTTAACTGATAACTTTTCTGGATTTATCATGGAGAAAGAAAAAAGCTTCTAAAACATACTCAATGATACGATCCATTGGTTCTAGGAATTTGACCTTTGAATGTATTTTTTCTGCAATGATACGAATTGGACAAATTGCTGATCGTGCTTGCATGTCACCATTTCGATCGAGAACAATCACCGACAAACGGCTTTCTTTCCTATAGTCTTTTTCCGAGGGTTTCCTTTTCACAAATAATTCTCCTACAAAAATTGAAAAATTTGATTTCATCCGGAATTATATCATCCGATTTGTATCATATGTTAATTAGTAATTAACTATCAAATGTAATATTTTATTGTGCAATAAATCAAAATTTTTGAAAATTCATCAAATATTGCAAATATTATTTTTAAATGCAGTTTTTTGAAGTAAAATTCGAAATTACTTATAATTCATCAACATTTATCAAATACCGTTATCCCGGATAGCGTAATTGACATCTTCTACTTGCAAATGATACAGTAAACTTCCGTTCAAACCCTCATCCGGATCTGTTGCAATCATTTTGTCAAATGTTGCTCCAACATCAATGTCATTAGTAAGCGTAAAGGAATTTACTGGTGGACAGGATGGTGAATTATCATTGATATCCAAAATTTTAATGTAAATGCTTGCTTGAGATAAGAGTTCCGGCTGAAAAGAGAACCGCGCAATTACATCATCTGATTTGTATCATATCTTTGTATTAGTTTATCATTTGATAATTTTTGATTTAAAACATGAAATTTATTTAAATTTCAATTTTTAAAAGTTTGCAAAGAATTTTAATCAATAATTTCGTTCCAAAATTCAATCTTGTCAACCAAAAAGTCTTCATTGTTAAATTAATGCCTGAAATTTTGTTCATTTTCCTCGTTCTAAGTTAACATGCTCCTGTTATGTGATATTCCTATATAAATTAAATTTTAAATGTTTTAAATATGGAAAGTTAAAAAAAAACCCTTACTTTTCCATGATCAGTAGCAATAACAAACAACTGATATTCGGCAATTGTTTCGCGATCAAGAATTGCTTTTACAAAAATATTTCCGGTTATCGAATGAATACCGAAATGAGAATTTTCTTCACTGAATCGATAAGAAATTCTAGCATTCTGTTCGCTATCCAAGTCTCTTGCTTGAACTGTTAGAATATTTGTCATCAGTTGAATATCTTCCCGTACCTGAATTTTTTATCAGTTTATTAGCAAAATATTAATTTACATATTAATTAAAAATATGAATTTCTTTTTGAGACATGTCAATAAATCCAGGGACAAATGTCATGCATTTCAGATTTCCGATTTTGCATATTTCTATATGAATTAATTGTCTTTTGAAAATTTTCTTAAAATTTTTTTCATACAAATAAATCAAATAATTACTTCTACGGAATATATTTGTTCCATAAATTCAGGCCTATTATCGTTAACATCCAAGACATTAAGTATGACAGTGATATTGGATGATCGTGATGGTATTCCTTGATCTCGTGCTTGTATGATCAAAGAATATTTCTTGACTGTTTCAAAATCCAAATTAGCCAACAATGTTAATTCACCACTTAATGGTCGTACCGTAACTGGACATAATGGTTTACTTTCTAACATTGCATAGATTACTTCACCATTCTAAATTTTACTTATAAAATTATTCGCATAAAAATCATTTACTAATGTATTAAATTCATTTTTATAGATGAGAAATTTAAAATGAAAGTTAAAGTTTTTAAAAAAAGAAGTTCAAAAATATTAGTAGTAGGACCAAGAAGTACAGATATTACGGAAAGCAGGTTAGAGTTCAAGTATCGAGAGCTCATTAATGTCATTTCATAATTATTTCCTATGTAATTAACCTTTCCACGATCCTTATCATAAGCTTGTATAGCGAAGAATGGTTGATGTATTGGATGATTTTCGTAGATATATGATTCCACTTTATCCATCTCAAATTCCGGAGCATTGTCATTGGTATCGGTTAATCGGATAAGTACTTGCGTATAATCTACTTGACCATTTTCCATTCGTGCCTATACGAAAAAAAAAACTTTTACACCTGCATATTCATAAATGTAAAAAGAATTGATTCAAATTTCAGTTCAACTACCTGTATATTAAGTAATAACTGTTCCCATTTATCAGCATCCAAATATTGAGCAACGCTAATTTGACCATTTTTTGCATCAATTACAAAGAAATGATCCGAATCACCGGAATATATACTGTAACTTATTGGAAATAATCCATTAGCTTTAACCTGAAAAAGAAAAAAAATAATTCAGATTATTTGATTTGGTAAATAAAACAATAGCAATAGCAACAGCAATTACTTCTACAATAACTACTACTACAACTATTGCTACCATATTAGCGGAAAAAATTATTGATTTAAAATGATTTCAAAAGAGTAATTAATAAATTTCATGTAATGAAGTGTTTCAATTTGTAACAATTACTTACTTCACCGATTGTAATTTCCGGAAGGATTTCTTCCAGAACATTAAATTCGTATAATATACTGGTAAATTGTGGTGTTTGTATGAAACTATTGACAACACTGATGTCAATGATAGCCTAAAAATTTATTGCATTTTTAAATAAACTTAAAAAAAACAGAAAAAAAATTCCTTGAAAAATTCATAAAATATATACCTGTTTCTCGCTTACCAATCCAGTTTCGTCTACAGCTTCCACTCTCAACTGATAATGTTCCTTTGATAATTTGTCCTGCACATATAAATGACCGGATTTTGCATCGAGACGAAAAGCATTCGTTTCTTTGCTTGCAAATCGATAATGTACCTTACAAAAGAAAAAACAAAGGTCAAAAGATCATTTTTGGTCAAAAGATCAAAACATATTATCTAACAATGGATATTATGTAATTACATTATTAGAATGAACAAATCATTCAATCATTTACTATCTCATAGAATATTCCTGAGATATCCTTGCAAGCAAAATGTTTCCATTTTAAAGAAATCTGTAAAAAAAGCAAAAAAGAAAAAATCACGAATACAATTAAATTCACAATCAAGTAATTAATTAAATCAAAAATAAAACGACGAGTTCAAGTTCCCCCTCATACTTCGTCATGCAAAAATATTGAATTTATTATTTTATAGTGAAAATTTAGATAATACAAAACTTTTATTTTAATTCAAATTCTAATTCACTATTTTATTATTAAGATAGAAAGCCTACATAGGTATCTCACCATTGCAATATAATTTGTAGAATTTTAATTGAAAAAGATATTTTTCCAATTTTATAAAATATATAATTTGCATACCTTTCCGTAGATTCCACTATCGGCATCATTAGCGGAAATAAGTAACAACTGACTACCAATTTTTACGTTTTCACGTAATGATACATTATATTGTTCAGGATTAAATATAGGTGCATTATCATTTACATCTTCAACATGAACATTTACTAAAGCTCGACTTGACTGACCATCTAAAAGATAGCAAATTTCCATCTCAGTACAATTATATTTCAGGAATATAGCAATTAACCCTGATGAGTTTCATCGTGGAATATTCCTCTGAGATATCCTTGTATCACTTACTGTTTTTATTATTGGAGTTTTAATAATTGATTAGATCAGTGCCGTTTTTTTTTTTTGTTTAGACAATTATATGATACATAAAAAAAAAGTGAAATTGTCCCTACGGTCATTAAAAATTCAGTGGGTATGTAAATTATTCCATATATATATGTTCTGTGTTTATCTATCCATGTGTATCTGTATCTGTCTGTTCAGCTTGGGCGAAAATCATTATGAAAGCAAATTTTGCATTCTGCAGAATTAATTAATTACTTCTTTGAGTATCTTCAAATAATTGATCAAATGCCATCTGTCGTTATTTTGTGAATGCAAAATAAATCATTACGTATGGTATAAAAAATACATGCAATAAAATTTAAATTAAACTTGTGCTTTATCAATGATTTAATAAATTTAATGAGAATTTTGCTTACTTATTATTCATTCTAAACGTACCAGAAAATTATTCATATTTCCTTCAAGCGTGAATTACACGTGATTGATTATCACGTTTTCTTAGAATGCAATTTTAGAATTTAATTAAAACTTACTTATATCATGAGCATAAACATGAAGCTGATAAATTGTGCATTGTTCATAGTCAAGAATCGAATCAAGACAAATGTTTCCGGTTTGTTTATCAATTCGGAATGGTTCTTTAGCTAAATGAATCTTCGATAAACTGTAATATATGCTACTTTCATTGCCACAACCATTGTTTGCTGTTATCTAAATAACATCGCATGTAAATTCAATAATTCAAACTTTTTATTTTATCTCCATGGAAACATTATGGCACTACTTTATACCTCTTGTTCTGGTTGCTTCCATTATTCTAATCATTCTAAACAGTATTGAAGCATTAAGTTCAAATAATTAATATAGTTATGAATGCAGTGAGTTCAATAGTCCATCTAGATGCAAAAGTGATTAGAGCCAAATAACTGAATCAAATAATCTATAGAGATATAGGAGCAGTAAATCTTAAATTGTCTATATAAAAAATTGTAAAACTGATAAAGTTGAATAGTCTATACAGTTGTAGGGATAATAAATCAAATAGTCTTGCGCAGTTTTAGACTTCTAGTATTGACTCAGAAGGTCTGATTGTAAAAGTATTGCATCAAATATTCCATTGAGTAGTTCTGGAAACATTGAGCCAAATGTTACATGCCGTTACAAAATCAATTGAGTCAGATAGTCTATATAAAAATGTTGTAAAACTGCTGAGTTAAATAGTCTATATAGTTGTAGAAGTATTGATTCGAATATAATTATAGAAAAATCATGTCAAATGAACCATGTTTTTAGAGTTTTAGTTACATGAAAGTAATTAATTAATTATAATTTTAGGTACGAAATTTGAAAGGATGTCATTGAAATGTATGCCTTTGTTGTTTCTTAATTTGGGTAGCGAAATGATTTATATTTTGCAGCATCGTCTAATGGTATTTCTTATCACTCTTGTCATTTCATTAGTTGCATGAAATTAATTAACTTAAATTAAATCTAAAATTATTTTCATTTTTTGTACGATTTCATAATGAATTGAAGCAGCACAATTAGAAAGAGAAAATATGAAATAGATGCAAGATTTTTTTTCTTTGGATTTTTAGAAACAAATTAAATTAAATTGTTATGAAAGTACTAATTTCATCAGTACCATAAAAGTAATTAAAAATTTTAATTAGTCTGCTTGGACTCCAAAAATATTTTTGTTTTCTCGTATGACTTTATTTTGTATAAAATTCATTTATCATAAAATTTCCAGTTGATCAGTAATCAAAAAAAATTCAATTTGAACAATTAAAAAAAAATTTCAAATTTCGAATATTTTAAAAAAGTACATTCATTTATTTTTCATGCTCAAAATATTGGAAAAGAGAAGGCGACACAAGTACTGCGAGACATTTCATACATTCTTTTCAATACCAAATTTTTAAACGAATTATGCAAACCACAATATATTTGTAGTAAATTGGTTATTAGAACATTTTTCGAAAAAGTCGCCCATTCAAGCATAATGCGACTTAATAAATCCAGGTAATTTGTCAATTTAACTTATATCGTTATGGATCAAAGTTTCAATTCAAAAAAAATCAACAAAAATTCAACTAAATGCATAGTTTGAATAGTTTTGACAAAAATTCAATTAAAAAATTGATTAAATAAACTGATGTGTATAATTTATTTATAAAAATTAATTTGTTTAATTTGGCTTTAATGTCGCAGCTTTCTAATTTTGCACATTACAAATTCTGTTATTTTTCAATAAGACCAGATAGTGTATTGATTTTGGCTTACTGAGTAAATCTTCTATTTAACTTATTTTATTAAAAAATCAAAGCTTATCTTATTCAAAGTTATTTTAATTAAAAATGTCTCAATATCAATTTTTGTGCAATAATTTAGCGTTAATGTCGCAGCTTTCGGATTTCTTACTTGTTCATTACAATTCCACTAAAGTCCAAAACTATGTGTATTTTCACCTTTTTTTTTAAGCATGGATAAGTTATATGCTTTAATGTTGATGACTTATAAATATCAACTTCAACTTTGCAACGGACCTGAAAATATCGTCTTCATTACGCTCAATCATTTAGACTGCGTTCGACAAATTTTGCCAAAAGACGAAAAGTTAAAAGAATTCTTGAATTTGGCTCATCGAATGGTTATTTGTTAAAATTTTCAAACATAAAAAGAAATGAATCAAAAATTTTCGTTGTACTAAAAAAAAATTACAAATTCAAAATTCAAAATTAAATGAAAGTTTTTTTAAAATATTCTAAAAGTATGAAGTGTCATTTTAACATATCAAACATATGAATTCATAAATGATAAAGTAAGACTTTACAGTTTTAATTTAATTCTATTATTAGTCAAAGATCAGGTCAATGAACCAATTCACATAATTTTAGGTTATTGTAATGTATCACACAATTCCTCTCTGGGAGAAAGCAATGATTCGAAGTTATTTGTTGAATTTTTTTCAGGTAGATTAGAAAATTTACTTGTCGCTTTTTTTTATTAAACAAAACTATTAATTATTAATATTAAATATTACAAAACTACTGATAAATTCTATTAAAGAACGAATCCTAGAAATTGCTTATTAAAAAAAATCCTTAAAATTACATACTAATTAAATGTTAATCCTTAAATTACAAATATTAATGGAAATTATTGTTAAAATAATTTCTCAAATAACATTCTTAATGGAAATTATACGTTAGCGTGAATCCTTAAAATTAAACGATTATTCTTTGTTATACATGTTAAATTACACGTGTAACACGTATTAATGTGAAATATATTTAAGAAAGATTTTTGAATTCTATAGTATTTCATTCTTTTTTTGACGTGAAAGAAATTTACGGAAAATAAAGTTTATTTTTAAGGACTTACGAATGAATGTATCGACTTTTGTACGCGAAAAGAAGCAAACGGAAGAAGGTCAATTTATCCTGTATCCGGATTCAAACTATCAATTAGTGTACAATGGTAATCCACCTGGCACAATCAAATATTTTGACAATGATGGAAAAGTTGAAACAGAATCGTTTATCGATGATGCTAATAATGCTATTACGTACAAATCATGCAACACTCTGGTAATTTTTTTTTTTTCAAGCTTAAACCGAAACAAGAGATTATTTTATAAACTAAATTTGAAAATTTTAAGAAATACTATTAGTATTACGATGCTGTCCAAGTTGAAAGATTTCCAGATCAATTTCCACATGAAAATGCTTTTACTGAATTGAAAGATTTACAAGTCAAATTTTAAAAAACAATGTAAAACAGTGGTACCAATGTATGACCAAATTTCATGTTTACAATTCAAATTCCTGAATTATTAATTAATCAGGAAGAAATATCATAAAATACAAATAATGTTTTATGTTTGTTCTATTCTATGACATTTTTGGGATTAATTTTGAGAGCTAATTATATTAGGGGAATGTTGAATTAAATGCAAGAGACAGAGGTACAACATTGGGTACAAATATGTATGTGTCATCAGAATGTTTACAGGTTGGCTTTTTTCACAGTTTACTTTTTTTTGAATTCAGTAAGAAAAAATTTAATTCTGAAAATTTATATGCAAATTTTCACTCATCGATAAATCTTCAAAAATAGCAAATGTATTCTAAAATTATTTTTATATTAAATATATAAGACATTTTTGGGATTAATTTTGAGTTAATTATATTAGAAGAATGTTGAATCAAATGCAAATGACAAAGGTACAACGTTGAGTACAACTGATAGTGATTCGTTCTGTCATTTTTTGGCAAATTACTCTTCTAACATGCACTGAGAGCGATGAATCCAAATCTCAAGCAGACTTATCATTATTTTCGTTAATTAAAAGTGAATAATAATTAATGCAGTTAAATTTGAATTTTATACAAATACATTCTATCACTTACTCACCGGAATGATTTTCTTATTCCAGGTAAAAGGCAATGAAAATATAATGAAACCAGAAGCTTCATTACAAGAAGATGAATTACGACTATTATCAGCATTGATTGTTTCACCTGAACAAAATCAACAAAAAGGTAAATTTCGAAAAATTTAAATTTGCAGTAGTATTTGTAAATTTTTATTTTATTTCACTTTTTTTTCGTATTTAGTTTTTTTCTTTTTTCATTGAATTTTTTTTCTGAAAATTTCAGGATTTGATTTGAATTTATTTACGGATGAAACAGATGAGCAAGTACTTCTGCAACAAGAACATGATAATGCACTAGCAACAGTTACAACCACTCATATTGATGCAAGAAAGTCTCGTAAAACAATTACTGCAGCAGTTGCTGATGTAAATATTTTCAATCAAAAAAAATTTTCTTTCTAAATTTTTATAGATAATACAAATTTAGGATTTTCCTATTATTTTAACAGTTAACAAAAAAAAAATTGACAATTAACTTATCTAGCAAATGTATTATCAAATGAACAGTGAGAAAAGTTAAACATGCAAAATAAAATTTGATAGTATTACTGAAAAACTTAATAGTTTTTGCAATGAAATTTCTTCCATCCCTTTGCAATGTCACCCAAAAGATAATTACCAATTAGTTGGGCAAACAAAAAAAAAAAAACCAGATTATCCCTTTTAATACCTCTTTTTTTAAATCCCTTTAGTGACCAAAATTTAATTTATAATTGCATACATTATTTCCTATCGTAAATTGATCGTACTTTTAATAATCTTGTTTCAAAAAGCAAAAAAAATTTAGGTCAGTTTGCTGTAAATTTTTCTAATAAAAAATATTGTAAAAAAAAAAGAAAAAGAATTGATAAATTGAAAGTATTCGTTGTTTACTCATATTTTAATTTCTCATAAAATTTTATTGCTCTTTTCCCTAAATATTTTCTGGAAAAAAAATTTGATTTATGAATAGAAAATTTGATTTGAATTGATTTATATTAACAAATGACGATCCAATTTTTTTTTATCAGGAATATTACTACGAATTGATTGTATTGTAACCGTCTTTTTTTTTATTTGGATCTGAAACTGACTGATATAACTTGATCTAAGGTATTTTCAACAAACAAGTAATGTAGCGTGTAGGATAATCGATTTTTGAGAATAGATCTGGAACTAATTGATTAATATGATAATAAGATATTTTCAACAAACAAATATTGACAAGAATTATTATTGGACATTGATCATTCAGAATAGTTGCATGTTTTTTTTGTCATTTTACTTACTTGAGAAAATAACTATTCATATATTGAGTGATTACAAGAGATGAATGATGAAGTTAGACTATAAAATTATTTGTTGACGGAACGATATTGCGACAATACTACATACTACCGAGTATGTTCTAGTCTTTTCAAGGACGTATCAAGTTTCACAGCGTCAAGTGTAACAACAGCAATAAAACTGAAACATAACTATTGCAGCTAGCATTAGATGTTGAAAAAAGGTCATAGGTCACTTGAAAATCCAACAATAGCAATGACAATAAAAAAAAGTACTAGAACCATTATCGCTGTCATTAGATGTTGAAGAATGGTCTTGGATCACTGATAAATTTTCATTCACTCGATCAACTTTTATGCACCATATAATTATATTTGTAATAAAAATAATTTCAACAACTTTTTTACATTATATAACTTATATTTACAAATAATTCAAAAGTCATAATATATGCAAGAACTCGTTTATTATCATTCCATAACGATCGTTTTTTATATAAACGAAAATTTAACAGTGATCTATGACCTTTTATTTAGCATCTAATACATATTTTAAGATTTCATCCGCAGTTGAAATTTAAAAAACAAAATTATATTTCGAAAGTTTAATTATTCAAGGCTGAAATTTTAAAATAATTTAATACTATCCATCTACAGCCGGTTTTCGATTTACAACGATCGCCGGTTTTTTTTTTTTTGTTAAAAAATTTTCCACAGTAACCTATGACCCTGTTTTGATTTTTAAAGGAAAAATCTGCACATTATAGATTGTATTTGGTAATAATTGTCTTGGATGTATCATTGGTAAATTCAATTTTATGCAATTTGTTAATTGCCTATTTGATTGATTGATTCGTTGCGTATTAAAATGCAATATTTGATTCCAAGAACTTGTTAAAACTTCAGTACATCTTTAAAAAAACATTTAAAAAAAAACGAACTTTTAGACTTATCATTCTTTTATTAATTTAGAATTTGAATGCTTTGAAATTTTGAATTACAAAAATGTTAGTGCAAATTTAACAATTACTTTTATTATTCAATATTATTGTTATTACTAGTATTTTCTATTGTAATAAATTTTAATTTTATAAAATTTCTAAAATTTTCAGCTAAAAATGGATGAACCAATACGACAGTCGAAAAAAGGCGAAGAAATATTAAATTTGTTAGATGAAGCAACAAATTATTCTGATATATGAGCCGGAGAAATTCTAAAATGCTCCCTCACTGGCCATAAACAAAAAGCAGCCAAAAAAATCGCTTCTAAAGCAAGGAATATTTCACGATAAATTGCAAATAGAAGTTAAAGGTTAAGTTTTCAAAGTTTTTTTAAAAAAAAATTTATTGCATATATGGAAGTTGTGTTGCAATGAAATGAAATGAAACGAAATTTTTGTCCCAAGACGAACACCATAAATTAAATTGCGATTAATTAAATTTTCAATTTTTCCATGTTATACATACATTTTGTCAGCAAATAATTTAACTATTAAAATAGCTTTGAAAAGATTTGTAAAATTTTTAAAATTTTCCTTAAAATTATTATTCCTATTTATGCTGGAAGCATAACGTAATATTAATTTAGTAATTATGCATTTCATAGGTAATAATTTATGATTGAAGGTTAAAGTGAAATTATATTTTCAAATATGCTACAGAGGTATTGAAGCAAAAGTATCATTAGCGTGACATTAATTCATTTCTCATTTCCCATTTTCAATCACTAATGAATTAAATCAATAAAGGTAAAATATGTTGTAATTATTGAAAATTGTATTTGTTGAAATTCTGCAAATTTCAACTTTAACATTTTGCTTTATCAAAAATTGAAAATTTTTTATTAATTTTCTTAATCACTTTAATTTATCTTTTTACTCCCTTTTTTTTTAATAAACATTTTAAAGAAATTATTTGAGTTAACTTCAATTTAATTTTAATTCGAATTTTCGAAATGATTTATGTAAAAAATTCATAACATTCCATTTCTTTTCATTTTTTCCTTCTCTCTATCACACTCTCTCTCTCTTATCTTTAATTATACTTTCTGGAAGAAATTCATTGCCGTGACATTTAATTTAAATCAATAAATATTCTTAATTTTTTTTTTAAACTTCCAAATTAGTTTGTTGAAAATTTCTTTTCTCTTAGCAATCATGATGATTTAAATATTGGTCGTACTAAATTTCAAAAATGTCATGGTCATTTTTCGTCCTCCTTCAACAATGTAATGGTCATTTTCTTTTCCATCCTAACAATGGCCATTTTTTGTCCTCTTTAAATTGTGGTAATTTTTTGTCTCTTTTAACCCTGTTGCTTACTTCCTCTTTGACCATTATCATTGGTCTTGAATTTCTGGTCATGTTCTGTTTTTTTTTTTGTTTGTGATTAATTTTTTTTTTTTGTAATTATACCTAATTTAATTGGTAAATTTGATAAATGGATATTACCTGTTAAAATCAGATAATCTTAAGATAGTGTGCCCCTTCAATATATGTTCATATAGGGATTAGAATGTTAAATTTATTATATGTTAAAGAAATTTGTTGATGACAGTTATCAAGTATTCTTTTCAACTTGTTATTCTTTTCAATTTGTAATTTTCGAATAAAGTATTTGTAAAATGATTGTGTCATTTTAAATTTTAATAATTACTTATGTAAGTGTGTGCATTATTAGTTTGAATAAATTGAAAATTTCAATTGAATTTTGTAACTTATGAAGTAATCATGAAATTTGTGAAAATTTCAATGAATTTTATAAATGCATTAGATAATTTCATTGCTATAGGTAACATTCTATGAGGACATATTTGTACAAAAGATGCAGATAATGATGATGATGATGATGATGATGATGACGATGATGATGATGATGGTGATGAGAAAATTGATGAATGTGAATAAAATATTGAGAAAGTATGAATCAATCCTTGTTTATGATAATGTAAAATGTGACCTTTAACTAATATATTCCTCTCTTCCACTCTCTCTCTCTCTTTCTTTCTTGGTCTATAATGTCCATTATGTCCATCTTCATCAATGACCTGTGTTAGGTAAGTATCACATAGAATGTTACTATTTCTAAAGAGTAGTAGTCGTAGTAGTGCACGCGAAGTCCTTCACTTACTTCACTTTTCACATATCCAATAATTTCATCGTCTTTTCTTTTTGTAAACACACATCTCATTTGTGGATTATTGAAAATGAAATAAGTGACCATACACAAATAAATATTGACCATAACATCATATCATCCTTCCTTCATCTCAATTGATGACTAATCGAAGTTGTTGATGAAAATAATGAAAAAGATAAATAAATAGTAAAACAAAAATGGTCAAATTATTTTTGGAAAAATAAATACTTTAATTTGCCTTCAAATCTTATCCATAATAGTGTAAGAGAGTGAAAATGTCAATAAATGTGAAAATGTACAAAATGTTGTCCATCTGCTAGAAGATTATCATCAACTGACCATCTTAACAACATCTAACAATTTTTATTTTCCAATACCTCATTGTAATAGCTCATTAACTAATCACTTATTTGTAGCATAAAATTGCTCTTATGACTAGTGTCGGAAATTTCAAAAGTAATTAAAATTATAATCAGTTATCATTTATTGCAAATAATGATTTCATTACGTGTTGTGTTGTCTAAATTAATAGTTACGTAATCCATGCAATGCTAAAGATTTGTAATTACAAATAATTAAATTCAAGAAACATAAAAGGCTGCTGCTATCTATCAAGCCTAATCTTAATATTATCAAAAGTTAATTAATTCTTCTATCATAACCAATAAATTCCATACATTTGAATTAACTATAGGTCACAACTTAAATGATTGTACTGCTAGGTCACAACTATAGGTCACAAAGACAAATCACTATCAGAAGATTTATCAGATAAATCACTGATTTATTATGAAGGTGTTTAGATTTCTTTTACGTTTACCAATTAAATTAAGAATATTCCATATGTTACATGAATTATTCAGGTATTTAAGTAATGATTTCAATACAATACATTTTTTTCTCCTTTTGTCTCTCTCTCTCTCTGTATCTCTCATTGCTAATAATGAATTATTTCATTGAATAGTTTTTTTTTCTGTCATCATTTTTTGTTATACTTTTAAGCAAGAAAAATTTACTGAATTTTAATAGATGTATAACCTTGAGAAAACAGGTATCCGTTTCAGTATCCTCTTTAACGGTCACATTGTATAATGGTTTTGTAAAAAATGGTGGTCTACCGGTACTATCAATGATTTGCGCAATAATATTAACTGTAGAAGATCGTTGTGGAATGCCGAAATCGGTTGCATGAATGTAAAAATGATGTTCCTCAACTGAACAATCAAACTGCAACATTTAATATTCATAAACTTTTTTTTTCAATTAATACAAAAAGTAGATGAATAAATAAAATTTTTAAAAAGTAAATTTTAATACTAAATCTGAAATTGAGAAAAAAAAGATGAAAATTTTGCTAATTAATATTATTAAAATGATTTTGAAAATTTGATGTGTAGAAAAAAAGTAGAAATGAATTGACGACGAACATTATCTTCATGAATGCTCAGGATACCAGTATCGGATTCAATTTCGAATAAATTACTACCCGTAAGATTGTAAAATATTTGACCATTTTTACCACTATCCAAATCGATTGCTTGAATTCTTACAAATTTATTGGTTGAATTAAATATCACATGAATTGTGGAATTTTCAAATTCTGGTGTATTATCATTAACATCAAGTATCTGAAAATTTAGACCATTTCAAAAATTTTCATATCATTCGATAACATTTACAAGCAATGTGATTAAATTTGAAAATTTTTGAAATTTTTTAAAATTCATTATCATTTAGCATGAAAACAATCGAAAAATTTAATTTTGAAAAAATATTCATATTTTTTAAACAATTTTCATGCAATTCGATTTAGTATGTGGATTTCATTAAGTTTAAAAAAATTTATTAATTCCCTAAAAAAAATAAAAAGAAAGCAAGAGAAGCAAAAAAAGTAAACCTCTAAAAATATTGGAATTTTTTGCAATTCATTTCGATCAGATTTCATTGTAAAAAATAAATTATATTCCGATTTCTGTTCACGATCAAAGGAACCGCAAACAAGTAACAGGTAAACACCAAATGATTCAGTTTCTTTGATACAAAGTGCATCACATCCATTCATTAATAATTCACTGCAGTTTGAAAAAAAATAAACTTTTAAGCTAAGTTTTTGATCCTTGAAAAAAAAATTTTCTTTGAATGCTAAGATGATAATCGTTAAAAGAATTTCTATTAATTTTATTTTGCCTTCAAAAATTGATAATTCAAATTTGCTAAATTAAAATTTAAATGCAAGATATTTAAAAAGAACGTGCCAATAAGAACGAACCTTTTCTTAGGTGCATTTTGTACAGCAATCCGTGCAATAACATATCCTAATGTTGCATTTTCATAAATTTCCGGTTTATTACTACCAGTGAGCCAAAAGAAATCAAAAAGTAGCTTAGGTTCATTATTTGATTGAACTGTAACAGTCAAGAATGTTGTTGATTCAAGTGGTTGTGGTTGCCCATGATCATTGGCAACAATTAGCAGTTGATAAACTGAGCCAGCAACGAGAAGTTTTGGATCACTTACTTGTATCATACCAGTTTCACCATCAATTTCAAATGGAAGTTTTAAATCAGCACGATTCTATAAATTTATAAATTAATTTAAAAATTTCATGCATCATGAGCACGTCTATTTACATAAGCATTTATTATTCAATACATCAATATTATTTCACTCCTTTAAGATGCTTTTTAAGGAGTTTTTAAGAAGTTGAAAAAAATGCAAAGAGTCACCAAAAGAACTGACTTTTGCAATAGAGTAAGCTACTCGAGCATTTTCACCAAGATCCGGATCTACGGCATGAACTGTTGCAACAATGTAATTTATTGATGCATTCCATGGAATTGTTGCACTATAAGTGCTTTCGCTAAATTCTGGCGCATTATCATTTGCATCCAAAATTGTCACATTGACAAGCAATTTACCACTACTAAAATATCTTACGAATAATTAATTAATTAATATGAATATAAATTGGTCGGTTTTATATTTGACCATTATTTCAACTCAATTTTAATTGATTTCTCTTACTTTGTTCATCATAATTTTTCCAAAAAAAATATAACTTTTTTTTTTCAGATTTCAAAAACAAATTATTCACTTAACGGAATTTCTGAACTTCCTTCTTAATTCTAATAATTTCCAACTAATTTTTTTCTTTTCAAAACTTTTTGACCTGCTTAATCAAGATTGCTTTATTTTGTCCATTCTGCTAGTTAATTATAAAAAACAATTAGTCTAGGTCTAGCAAGGATAGCCTAGTATAGCTGATTCTAAAAAAATTGTCCTTTCCTGGAATTGCTTTATTTTGGTTTCATTGTTATTTAATTGCAAAATTTGTATGTTTAAGCTTGGCAAGAGAAATCTAGCTGGCAGAAGTAATCTAGTTGGCAAGACTGACCTAGCAAGTTGAACCTAAAAAGTGATCTTTCATAAAGTACGATCAAGAAGAAGTAATTTAATATTCTGATGGAAACTAAATTTTATATTTAAATTTCCATAATTCAAATAAATTTTTCACTGTATTTAGTAAGAAAAAAAAAAAGTATTTTTTTATATTACTTTGGTGGATTGCCACCATCCAAAGCTTCAATCAAAAGCTCATATTGACCACGATATTCTCGATCTAATTGTCCATTCACAATTAAGTCAACATATAACACTGAACCGATTCGTTTGCTTGATAATCTTAAATTAATTAAAAGTGATAAACCATTAGAATAAAAAAAAAAATAAACGATTTGAACTGTGGTATGTTTACCACAAGTTCTGTTAGCTAACATTTATTCATTAAGTTCTAATTTGTCATGGACAAAATTTTATTGCTATTACTTTAAAATTCACCATCTTCTGTTTTATCATCATCCTGAACTTTTTAACTTCTTTTAATAATCATATTTCATTACCTTTTCCAGATAAATGGAATTTAAAATACATTTGTTTACAATGTAAGCATACCTGAATGCATTGTTGACATTTCCGGATAAAATTTGATATCTGACTACTGATAATGGTGGTGAATCATTATCTAGTGCTGGTGGTAAAGAAATTTCCGAATTTAGCGCAGCAAATTCCGAAATAGTCACCTGAATGAATTTTCATACATATGATATTGTGTTTTGTTATAAAAATAAATTAGAAATTACATACTTGTTAAATTTTTATAATACCATTTAATAATAAATTTAGTCTTAAATTAAAATTTAATATATCAAAAATAAAATAAAAATTTTAGTTTTTGTTTTTTCGTGCTTTTTTTAAAATAATTCTATCCCATTTGAATTTAAAATTACTTCAATTATAAGTAAAAATTTTAAAAAAATGGATAAAATTTCATTTTTTAAATATATGCTGCTTCATTCACAATTTACAATGAAATGAGTTCTTATTGAAGTAGAAAATCTTTCCAACTGTGACAATCATTCCTTTCGGAATAGCATTATGTCACCTGTCAGTCTTCCGTTCTTTTAATTTTTTCTATTCAATTTGTGTGGGAACGGATGTTTTATTGTCATTATGTTCGAATTTTTTTTTTCTTTAATTCGGAATTTTTCACCATTTGAAAATGAATGCAATGAAAGGAGAAAAAAAAGAATGTTCGAATTATCATATCCATAAAATTATTCTTTCACTAACTTATACATTAGTAACTTTTGTTTTATTAAATTAATGAAAAATAATTGAATAGCTAATTGATTGCATACATTTAAATTAACTGAAATACAGTTGAATAGTTAACTGATTGCATAGCATTTGATTTATTGAACGATTAATTAAGCAATCACTTAATTGATCGCACAATATTCATTTCAACGAACAGTTAGTTAATTAATTTTATAGAATCCAAATTAACGAACAGTTGAGCAGTTATCTGATTGCTTAGCATTTAATTTATTGAGCTGTTAATTAATTTGCACAATGTTCACCTCAACAAACAGTTTGCTAATTAATTATAAAAAATCTAAATTAATGGACGATTAACTGGTTAGTTACTTATTCACTATAAAATATTTTGGACTGATGAGGAACTAGACATTTACAAAGTATATTTAGTCATATGGCATTTAAAATAGTGAAATTATTTGATTACTTAGTTTTATTCAATTATTTGCCTGTTTAATTAATTAATTTTAAAAATTTATAAATTACAAACCGGAGTAGTACTTTTTTGGATAAATTTTTTTTTTCTTACAGATTTAAGCAAATAATATTTATTTAGAATGCAATCATTTCCATTCTTTGTCAAAGCTTACAAAATAAGTGACTGTACAAAATTTATTTTACTATTTCATTTCATAGAAGGCAATTTTAAAATTTCAAAAAATCTCAATTAATTGATTTTTTTCGTTTTTTTTGCTTTTTTTTTCGCTTTTTTTTTTGTTTTTTATGTATGCGAAATGAATCGAATTGAATTTTAACGAACACAATATTGCCGGTATATTTCAAAAGAGAAAATTTGCTGATTAAATATAGCAGAAAAAGCTTCTCTCTTTTCTTCTTGCACATTGGACAACATACATGCATTATTAATGAGGTCAAATACAGTGAGAACAAAATGACAGGGAATGAAATTAGAATGGGAAGAAAATTTCAACTATCATTTTTGAAATGGAAATTTTTCCTTTTCTTTTCAGAATATAATTGCATTATCTGTTGTATATCCCGTCTCGTTTTTTTTTTTTTTTTTAACTACAGTAGTAATTTATGAAAAATTTCATCATTCTTTAAAATTGCTATAATTAAAGGAAATTTAATTTTTTGTCAATTATTGAGTTACTATTAAGTGGCATCATCAATTTTTTTTTTGTTACAATTAATTCTTTTCTAAAATAAAACCATCAGCTAAATTAAAGTTTAGTTTTAGAATTTATTTAAATTCTTTTAAAATTAGTGCTGAATGGAATTGTTTAATTTATAGTTGTGTGAAGCTGGACAATAATATTGAAAAACAAAGCGATTAAAATCATTCAACTGTGCAAATTAAAATACGCATAAGCTTACGTTAATTGAAGAAACCGGAAATGTTGGCGTATTATCATTTTCATCGATAACATTTACGGTGACATGAATTGCTTCACTCTGTGAATGGCTATCAATGGGTATGGCGATTAAATGAAACGAAGTGTGACGTTCATAATCCAGTTCACGTAAAACACGTATCTCTCCACTTATTTCTTCTGCTGCCAAATACTGCAATTAAAGAAAAAACTAGGACATTCATCAGTTCGTACAAATTTCATTCAGTTGTTGAAATGAAAATATTTCAAAAATCTTACAAAGGAAATTTTTTCTTTGGTCAAAAATATACTTCTCCAAAAATATATTCGATTTTCATTACGGTACTTTTTTATTATTGACAAATCTTTTTCGAGTGCTATTCAAATTTCTAGTTTCTTAAAAAATTTAAGAATTTAATTTCAGCTAGATGATGTTTCACAATTGTTGTATTAGGAAGTTCATTTGATCAATACGCTTGAGAAATAAAATTCTCATATCTCTTTAATCATTTAATTCTTTATAAAAAAAATTTTAGTTTTTAAAAAAAATTTAAAAAATTTTAAACTTTCTCCAATACCTTCAAATGTTATTTCGAAATTTTTTAATATTAATGAAATCGCAAACAAAATTTAATTAAGCCATCATTTTCAGTGAGGTTCTTTTATTTTTTTTAATTGTCACAACTTTTTTTTTGGGAGATAAAGACATCCACTGCCTTGTAAAATTAACAAAAATTTCAATTCATATAACCATATTTATAATTGATCCTATTTGTATTGCTTGCCCAATTATTCAAACAATTAGTTCATTCATTGTGTTGCATGCATATCTGCACAGTCATTCAGAAATTTTTTTTTCAATTATTCAAATAAATTTTTACAAATTATTCTTAATTTTTGCAATTTTTAACCAAAAAAAAAGACTAATAAGTTTTATTAATAGTAGTGTAGGTTTTTTCTATCGGCTTTTTGTTTTTCGATAATATCTTATAAATTCCATTTCTATATTTTACATAGTTTAAAATTTTAAAAGAGAAACAGAAGCAGAAGAGAGAGAAGAGAAACAAAAAAAAATTGAAGACAAACAAACTTATCACTGAGACATTTTATTGTTGTATACAATTTAAACTTAATAAAAAAATTATTCGCTGCAAATTATTTTTTGCAACAACAATACTTTTTTTTTATAACTTATTTCGCTAATTACTTTTAATTACTATTTTAAAAATTGTAAATTCACATGAAATAAAATTACTTTTTAAACAGGTTTAGTTTAATTTTTTCATAAAAAATACTTTGGATATTTTAAGCGAACTTACTTTTTCCGCTTCACCAATATTATCCGGAAAAACAATGTAAAAATTTGCTCGAATACCATCTGATGGTGTACCATTGAAATAGCCAATGATATGTCCAATTGGTACTTGTTCGGAAATGTTGAAAATTCTTTGCTGCTCACATAAAACGCTTTGCAGTGTAATAATAATTATTATTAAGCTGTGATAAATTAACATTCGGGTTAATAGTTCAAAATAGGCAAACGATTACTGTAATACAGTGAAAATGAATTTTTGTTTTTGCACATAGATGATTTGTGCCTAAGGTCATCGATAGGTCGCAGTCGATCTGAAATGGCAATAATCATCAATAAGTGATAATGATCAGTAATAGGAAGAAAGGGAGAGAGTATTTCGAAGCTCAGTGTAATAATCTTTCTGTACAATTACTACTAAATGGCATTAGTGATTTGATCAGTCTTTTTATATAGTTATTATCAAATGATTTAAAAAAATAAAATGAATGAGATTTTTTTTTGTAACAAAGAAAAAAGTATAATTTAAAAGGCTTACCGATATCTTTCCTAATTTTATAGTTTAATAGTCCTTACAATATTTTTAAACAATTGTGAAAATAATTAATAAAGGTATCTAACAATATAACCTGAATTACAGGGAAGTATTGAGTGTGTGTATTACCTTATGATAACAAACTCGATCACGTAAATCATTTTATGCTAGCAGCTCTGTTACGTCACTGTTATGCAATTCCTTTTTTGCTATCTAATTTCATGTAATGTAAATCACTTAATAGTCACAAAACACATGTCACGTAAATCATCACTTCATTCTATTAGCCTATTCTAGATTAATCACAGCCAAATTTAACATTTTTAATTTTCTCTTAAAAATTTAAAATTACTTACACTATTTTGATCAAGCGAGTCATTTAAAGGGTCATTCAAAAGAAAGATGAAAAAAAGTACACAGCAGAATATTAGCAAACAATTAACTTTATGGATAATGATAGAGTGCCAAAATGTTGACAGTTGAATTTTGTAATTGTTCAAATAGATTCCTTAGAGAGGGTATCATTTTCAAAGAAATTGTTCCTTCATACAAATGTGTGGAAAATATGGAATTATTTCCGGATATTTCAATACAATTTGTCATTGTGATAAAATTTTTGTTCATCAACAAATATACATTATTAATTCATTTTTGAAACTCTGTTAATTTTGGAAGATAAAAAAAAAAAAAACTGGAGGAAAAAAATGAAATGAAAATTTAAAGTAACTTGAGAAATTATAAATTAAAAAAAATCTTAACAAAACTCAAAAATAGAAGCATAATTGAAAGAAAAATAAACAGAGACTTCTTTTTTCAAAATTACGGACAATTAAAATTAGTATAATAAAAATGTTAAAATTTAAATTATTAATTTAATAGCTTCTTTATCTTTCTTTTCCAAATTATTTCGTCTATTTATTGATATAAACTGAAGTTTGCTTGATTATAAAAAGATGGATTTGCTAGAGAATACTATTATTGCGAATTATATTTGAGCATATCATTGACATCAGTAAAAAAAAAGTAATAAATTATTTAAACTATTTAAATGCAAATATTTAATATAATTGTAATTAATTAATAATAATACAATAATAATAACTAATATAACAATAATTAAAGCCAATTTACTCTTATGAATTCTTATCGAATAAGATCACAGTATCACAATTTTAAGTTTCAAAATCGCCAATCTCTCATGAGAATTGCATGTCAAAAAATAAATAGATAATCAGGCACGGAACACCTGGCATCACCAAAATCTTCTATTACATTGGTTAGACGCGTAGTCCCATTAAAACTTCTTTTTCGATTTACTACCTAAATATTCATTTTGCATTGATGAAAAAAGAAAGTTAAAAGGAAAGTGAAATTAAGTAGTGAATATTTTGAACTTCATTGACCTGAAGTTAAAAGGTTTGTCAAAGACGATTTCATTATTGTCCATTATGGATCTTGCACTAAATTGAGCAGCTTGAATTGTTGTCAACTATGATGACAGAGATGGAAAATGAGGTGACGATGATGACTTGATGACAGTAGTATGGAAAGTAATTATACTGATAATGACTGAACGGTAATGACTAAAATTTTTGCATGACATTTGAAGCGTATAAAAAGGACTTTTGCAAAGCAATTATCTCTTTCAGTAAAAGGAATGAGAAGAATGAAAGTATTGAAAAAGTTAATACTTCACAAAATTTTAAATTTGCATATGTCCTAGACAGCTATATCATTTTAGTGAGCAAAAAAAAAAACTAATTGTTAACTGCAAGTTTTATTGTCACCATTGATTTTCATATGATCTGTCACCACTGATAAGTATGTCATCAGTAATAGTATATAAATTACCTAAGATAATGTTAATAAATTTAAAAATACAAAAAATCCCACTTTCCTCTCTTTTGTTTTAAAATTTATTCAAAATTCTATTTGAACGTAAGTTTAAATTAAAATCTCTCTTACAGCAACACATTATCATTAACTTAAAGTACTGGTCAAACACTAGTATGCACGAAATAATCAATACAATAAGTACTGTAATCATACAGTAAGTATTGTAATAAGTAGTAACAAGTAAATAATGAGATAATGCAAGTAATATTCATTGCAAGACTATTGCTTTAAAACGGACAAGAAAGTGACAAAGTGATAATTGCTAAGTTTTTTTGAACAAAACGGCCAAAAATTTATTCGAAGAGATAAATGTTTTGTTTAAGAAAAATTATCGATCTTAACTAAAAAGATTAAGTGAATTTTAAAAGAATGAAACAGATGATGCCATCGGCAATTTTATCGTAAAATTAAATGAATTGCGGCCGATGAATGAAAGTTGCACCATGGGTGGATTCAGGGTTTGTCCGTTATATTTATCATATATTATTTCTTCAAGTCAGGGAGGAGATAGAAGAAACAGGACGAAAGGGAACGGAATTGACAACAAGAGATGGTGTCAAAGGAATGAGTTGGAAGGAAGACACCGCCTTCATAAAAATGACAATTTTGATTTGATTCGAAGTAAAAGTTACCAGCTATAGGACACTATTACTGCTACTAACTCACTTGTCCTTGATTTCTCAATAACAACTCAAAAGTAACGCTGCAGGAATTTCTTCAATCCAAATTTCAAAATTCGACTTACTATGACCTAATTCTGTCTATCTATTCCGCTTTAAAATTATAGGCATTCCTTTTAGCCCAATAATTCAAACAACCTATTATCAAATTATTCAAATTTTGTTCAGTCCAATGTTAAAATTAAATTTATAAGAATGCCTTTCAGTGCAATACTAGATTTCAAAATTGTACTTACAACAAAATGACTCTCAAACAATCCAATCCATTGTAAAATCATCTTTTCAATTCAATTCAAATCAATCCCTTCAATTCAATAATCTCAAAAATCAAAATTTTTACTTCTAACTCTGCTTAACCATTATCCTCAATTCATTCAGCTGTAAATTGACAATGCACAAGCGAAAGAACTCATCTGTCCACTCTAGAAAATTATGTATGCAAATCCTTTTATAACTCTCCTAACTCTGAACTTCTTCATTTGTTGAAGAAAGAAAAAAGAGAGAGTGCAAGAGAGGGAGAAAGAGATTTTCAAGAAATACAAATCACAATTACATTAGCAACCACTATAGACATCTTTCAGATTCTATAATAATATATAAAATAAATCGACAAAACAAATCATTGAAAAAAAAAATTAAATAATTACTATACTTTATCCTTTTGGACAGTGATAAACAAAATTTTGATTATCTCAAAAAAAATCCTAAAGAAATAAGAATAAATTTGATTTAGTTAAGCCATTTCCAGAAATGAATTCTATTTGAATAGAAGTAAATAAGGTAAGAGTTAGGGGAAATGATAAATTAGATGAAAGGAAAATGATGATGTGACTGAATAATAAGTGAATTAGAGGAAAAGTAAGATTTATGGATCAGATTTGTCACTATCTATAAGCAATTTGTTGACAAGTTCTTCTATAGCATTTTCTTAAGCTATCAATAACAAATGATAAGTTAATCAAAGTAATTACTTAAAAATTAACTTTGAAATTATGCAAATTAGCAATAGATTATGATATTAACATGTAAGAGAGGTCAAATGTTCTACAATTGCTAACGTGTAAGAGATCAAATACTCTTATAATTAATTGATTATGATAGTATCGTGTAAGAGGTCAAATGTTTTCTACAACTGAGAAGTACGGTTAATGATTCGCAAACGATTTGTAATTTTTCAAGTTAACCAACANGTCAAATGTTTTACAATTGCTAACGTGTAAGAGATCAAATACTCTTATAATTAATTGATTATGATAGTATCGTGTAAGAGGTCAAATGTTTTCTACAACTGAGAAGTACGGTTAATGATTCGCAAACGATTTGTAATTTTTCAAGTTAACCAACAATAAAATCGACATGACGGAAGTTTTTTCCAAAATTGATCAGATATATTAAAATGCCTAATAAAATTGAGTTTTTTTTTTTTTTTTCCGTCATTTAAAAAACTTTTTTCTCACAATATTTTAACTGGGTAATAATAACTTCACAAAGAGTTATAGTTTAATTGCTTCTAAATTTACTTCTAAACAATTCTTCATTGGCTATTCTTTAGACTAATCAAAATATTATAGTTTTAATTGAAAAAAGCTTTTTGAAAATAATTGAAAATAGTTTAATTGAAAATTTTAATTGAAAAAAAAAATAGTGATATTTATATGTTTTCTAATTTCTATTCAACTAATGGTAATATATTTCACTGATTTCTAATATATATTTGATTGTTTGCTAAGATATTTATTTATTTGTATAAAAAGAAATACATCGCTTACATCTGACATGACCATAAAAAGTGTTGATCTTTTACATTCAAATCTATCTATTGAATGAGACGTCTAATTTGCGTATCGCGCAAGGCGGTAGATTTGAAATACTATATAAATTAATTCCTGAGTGAAAGAATGAGAAAACAAAGGGATAAATAGGTTAGGATGAAATTAAATTTAAAAGTTCCATGGTAACTTACTGTCCATTTTGTCCATTTTTTGATAAAATAGAAAATGTTTGTATGTATAATGTTATAGACAATATTAAAGTCAAAAATATGTAAAATGAAATTTTGATTTTTTTTTAAATTCATATTATTGAGTGTGTATTATTTAGATTAGAATAAAGCTATTTCAGGTGGAATTTATTGACAAAAATATATCTTTTCAATTTTTCGCATTTCATCCTTCTCTTTGACCTTACATATTTTTGATCTTTTATTTGCAGCATTTGCAGCAGAAATTTATTTCACTTTACCGATAATCATAGTTTGATGTAAATATTTCAGTTTTTTTTTAATTGCTAAGAAGAAAAAGAAGACAGCAGAACGGATAATGCAGCACTTCAAGCTTCTTATGTATATGAAAAAGCCGAAACCTTGGCGTACAATAGACGATAACGATGAGAATAAAATGAGTCGCTGTGAAATGACACGAAATGTTAATAGGATTTGCAGGTATTTTTGCAAGGATTGTCCTTATTATATTGTTATTACTTATTTTATCAACTTTTTGTTTAAATTTTTTAACTGATTGTAATTTTCACTGTAATTGCAATATTAGTCCATGCTTTTAATATTCCATACATTCTTCGATTTCATATAGACTACTTATGATTAATCATGCTCCAAGCATCCTATCGATCTGTTCCACACCACGAATTAATAAAAAGAAATGCCGCAAAAGAAAAGCCGAACCTCCGTTTTTAATAAGGAATTGTATCAATGGGGTGGGTTAATTTTTTTAAAGCTATTCTTGAATTTATTTAAAAAAGAAAAATAATTTATGGAAGTTTTTATTTAGATGCTTGACCTAATAGATTTAGATGCTTGTGATTAATTAATGTCGAAAACTTGTTATTACATCTGTAAAAAATTAGATTCTAATTCTCGATGCTTTTAACATATTACCAATAATTTCAGCAAAAAAATTGGGAAAGTTATATGCAAAAGTTACAAATTTGGACACAAAAGCTGGACCAAAGGAGACGGAATGGTTCAACTAGTTATTCATCTGTAAAGGATCAAAGCCATATATTATATAGCAGTAATCAGCTAGAAAATGTGTCAGATTTTACATCCGTGTCAACTACTGCTGCTGCATTATTACGTTCTTTTTATACTATTTGGCACATTGGGCGTATTTCAAAAAAACCATTGAAAACAAACGAAGAGGTCATTTTTCCTATTGCTTTTTGGAATTGCTTCAAATTAGGCTCATTGAATTGAATGAAAGATCTATGTGATCGAATCTTAATTGTTACTTCTCTTGGACTTTGTTATCCACGATTAACTATTTGAAGAGCAGATGAAAGTGAACTGCCAGAAAAATGATGCTACTGTTCGGTTAGCTAACATCTGTGTTGATTTTGTAGAATTTCCTGGATGTCGGTTTTCGGGGATAGGCTACTTTTTTGCTTATCTTTTTTATGCGTATCATTTAACTATTGAGAGAAATGTTTTCTAGCTTGATTCGTCTTTGTTCCTCTAATAAAAAAGGAATCAGGACTAGAATTACACAGGGCTATAAGCAAGGCTCAAATTGTTGCATGTTTTCATTATCTTCTAAGATTTCTAGACTGAAAAAGCTTTGAAAGAACTTTCGGCTTCACCAATTGTCGAAAAATCTTTACGACTAACACCAAAAGGTGGTATTACTGCTGAAGTAATCACTGACAAATCGCAGTTATCGAAACGAGCATTGTATACTCTGAGTCGATGGGCGCGAATTACTGAAGATGTGGTGCAAGATGGATACGAATCTGGATACGATGATGATCCTGTTGAGGTTGTACTTAGCATTTTTATTGTGATCATAAATGTAATTAGGAGCATTCACGTTACAAAAATTTTACAGTTGTTTTCATCAGGTTGTAAATCGATTTAATTATGGCTTTCTTGGTTTTCCTCTGAAAATCTTCATATATAACCATGAATTAAGTAGATTTAATTTTGCTGAGAGAGGAAATTAGAAACTTATGATTTTTTCCAATCATTCATCATTGCAGATTTGGAATCGTGCAATAACTTTTGCTGATACATCATACACGGGAAATGAATCAAATAATGTTACTAAAACTACAAGTGCAACTGCAGAAACAGTTGCAACTTCTTTTTTCACCAGTGCTGATGAACCAACGCCAAAACGAAGACGATCTAACAGAATATTGAAGGCTGTTAATTTAAAAGTCTAATCATTACTTATGGAATGACGAGCGTGCATCTTACATTTAATCCCATATATCTGGCGATTATTAAAAGGAAAGATAAACAATAGAGATAGCAGAAGTGTATTCAGATTCATAATGAAAGGTAGAAAGAGAGAAAGTTAATTTCGTTGGAAGAAATGATAGTGTAATGATTTCTCTGTTATACAGATATATTTTTGATTGCTTCTCTTTTGTATTTTCACTGTCAATAATCGCGTGACTTCTCACTTCAACTTCTCGCATGAAATCCTAAAGTTAAGGATCGCAGAAACTTTTAACATAAAAGACATTCATTTAGAGTTTTATAGACAAAGTCAGATCTGTTACGAGGATAAATAGTTATTAGATGCTTGTTTATTAACTACTTTTGCAATTTCCCAATTCAACCAGTGTTTTTATTTTCAATTCATTTCTAATATTTGTTACTTTCATATATTTTTCATACTGCATGTGACTGACATAAATGAAATTGCACGTTATCACGTTATCACGTTACGTAGTGTGAATAAAGTTTGTATGCCATAATCAGGCGCACGCAACAATCTGTTTAAAATATGCATTAATATTGGATGGTCTTTTAAGTAGTTAAATGAATGTATGAGAAGAAACTGAAATAGATATGCAAATGAAAATATTTATTTATAGTTGCTTGAGTTGTCAATTTTCCTGACTGTAGTAGTAGAGATGGTAGAGAAATATGAAATGATTTGCCTGAAAGGGAAAAGAAATGGGAGATCGGAAAAAGCATCTTTAAAAGTAACGATAGAAGATATGAAATCTTTCATGATGATTTATTGATTTTTTTCCGGAAGAAGAATAGGAAAATTTTCAGGATTAACAAAATTGAAGCTAGACGATAAATCAATTATTCATATCATTTTAATTCTACGCTTACTGTAGAAAATGTATTTAATGCAAATTGAAATGGATTTTTATCGAGTCGAAATTTGTTTAAAGCTAACAATCAAAACGTATGATGCGTTAGTTTCTATGTTTGCAGTGTGCGTGAGTGGTTGATCTCACGTTTCGTGCTTTTATTTGCTTTTCCGACGTCTTATTTAGCGAAATTACGGTATTTTTCAAATTATTATTGCAAAGATTTGTCAGAATAACATAGTGGTTTAACCGGAAAATTTGCATAATATTCACGGTTGAATTTATGTTTTCCGGAAAATTTTCATAATATCCACGGTTGAATTTATTGTTTTCTTTCTCAAATAGCTTTCTCAGAATTTGCCCAGCTTATTGAATATCTATGTTAAACTGCTTACAGTAACAATATTCCACACTGAAACGATAAATCAATTTTTTTCTGGAATTTCAAGAATTCTGGAATTTCAGGAAAACTAATAGTTGAGTGCACAAAAATGGTTTTCATTTCGTTGCCAAAAACAATTCAAAACTTTGAGGGTGAAATAAGCCATGTGGCAGTGGCTGGCAATGAAATATTAACTTTCATTAAACCATTTCAATGGCAAGAAGCAAGAAAACAAATTTCCACTAAATTACGTTGTATTGCACTGTCATTAAAGAAATTCGAGATGTTATCGGCAGTGAAGTCTGGTAAATTCTCATCTTTATGATCGAAGTTTTAAATAAAATTTGAGGAGAAAAAAAATTTGAAAGTATTTTAAATCAGTAGATCTCTGAATTACAAATATATTACATAACAGATCATCTGTTTACATACTCTGAATTGAAATATGAAGCAGTGAGATTCTAAAACATTTCAAGAATGACATAAATTAATAGTGGCAGACAAATCTGACTCTTACTAGTTTATTTACTTTCAATATAATTTATATTTATTAATGGGAACACAATTAATTTTGAAAAGCATTTTAAGCTATCCTTTTCAATTACACATAGACTAATGGAATAGCAATACTGAAAGTTATTGAACCATAATTGAGTTTAGCACGAATTCCGTCCTGTTATCATTTCATGGTAAAGAAAAAGAAAAAGTATAATTGGAGGTTTAAAATTTTATTCACAAAAGTTTAATGGCCACATATCGTGGTGAAGAGTGATAAAATTGCTATGTATCGTAAGATAGGATGATAAAAAATTATATGACTTTCAGGTGAGCTATATATCGCAAATGTAAAAGGCTCGCTGGAACGTTCATTTGTTATCCGAAGACCAACCCCTGATACATATTCCGTAAATTTGTTTAAACTTTAAAATTTTTAAACTCAAATATAATTTTATATACATTGCATTTTACTGATATCATTATTACTCAACATATGTATTTCACACAAGCTAATAATATATGTACTCTAAATGCATGTATTTTATAGAAATTTTAAAGAAAAAAATAAACTTTTATATTTGTTTGATAAATACTCTCATTAACATTTGCTAATTAATCTTATCTGTACAAATTTTACAGATCTATCTCATTGACAAAGGCGTACAGTGCGAAGCGCAGTTTGATGATATTTATGAATTTCCACCGGAATTATTGAATTTTTCATTGTTCAATTGTATTTGTCCTGTCTTCGTACCATCTGTTGAACAGCTCAATATCTATAAAGCTTTCGTAGGGCAAAAGTGCAAATGCGAAGTGGGTAAGTATCATGATGCATGGTTGATTTTGATGCAATAATTGTCGTTATCTATCTATTTGCAAATTATTTCTCAGGGATATGGAATGCTGGCAAAATTTTCTATCACTAATTGCCTCTACGAGAAAATTGACTTTTATGAATTTCAGTGCTCATCGATGACAAGAAAATCTTAATCATGTTATATTGACTCTATTAATTTAATTTCTTTTGAATGTTTCATTTGCAGAAACTTTATCCAGATCGTCTATCGTGTTGGGATATGTTCGCGGTAAATTATTGATAGGAAATGGTGATTTTTATGATGATTTACAGGGCATTCTTTACGAAAAGTTGGGAAATGGACTGAATAGTTCTGGTAAAGTGAAAATTATTTTTTTTTTCTTATATTATTGTTACATGGTGTTGAATTCACTATTTCATGACTTTTCGAGCTTTTAAAAAGAAAATTCAGCTTGAAAAATGTTAGCTAAGCATTGATTTTGATTCTGATTAATATAAATCGATTTCTCCTGGTTCTTTCTAAAAATGTTGATCTATGTTTATTTGAAGCTGATAGATTCAATATGCTAGCTGATATATCCGAAGAAGATACAATTTCCAGTGAACAAATGGATGATAGTTTCAGCAGCGAATTAACTTGCCGTTGCTCTTCTACGGAAAAAGTGAAAATTTTCGTGAAATCTTTTGTTCTGAAAGAATTACCAATATTTGCCAGAAGGATTTAAATGAATTTATTTTGACTTACACTATTTCGAACCTTACTTGTTTACGTTGACTTTGTCAGTTGTTCTAAAATTCTCAGTATATTTGTTAATTAATCCAAAGAAACTTAAGGCTGCGCAAAGTGACTATACTCGGAGCAGGAGAAGCTATATTGCTTCAAAAAATATCATATATGGTAAGCATCACAGTAGTATCATTTGTTTATATTGTGAAATATGTTCTATCGGTTGATTCTCAGAATATGTATTAACTAAGTGTTGCAGTCACTGTAATTCTTTGATTAACTCTCTGAAATGAATTCATTGATAGATGCAGCGTGATGCAGAATTTTATTTGAATTTGTTAATTCAAGTATGTGATCTTGAAAGTTTTTCTGAACGTTAGATTTAAGTAAGTGTTTAGATTTAAATGTATATCGTATAAATTTTAAAATTATATTTTGTTTCAGTCGATCATACAGATACGGAATTATGCACTGAATGTGATACTGTAATGGTAAACATTTTTAAAAATTCGATTATTTGGAATACTATTTTCTTTTCTACTTTTGTTACTATTATTTATGTTTTATCAGGCCCAAGAACTGTTTACGCAAACAGCATTCAAGCAATACAAACCTGATGTGATTCCAACAATGATAAATGTTCGATTCGATAAGAAGGATCGAGCGCCGGGCAAATTTTGGGTTGTTAACAAGAGCATATTTTCAACAACTGAAAGAGTGTGTTATTAACGGATTTCTTTCTGGAATACTTTTCTTGTAGTATTTCCTAGATTTCTCGTAGTATCATATTTTTCTACATGTTTTTTCTAATTTGTAATTTGAAAATGCGGTAAGCTGCCGATGTAGTTTATTATTTTCTTACTGACATATCTTTTTTGCTTTCATATTCCTATGATTGATGAAATGAAGTATGGTTGGCTCATCACTTGCATCAAATAAAATATAATGCATTTAAGCAATTACTTGCTGAAGCAGTTCTTTAATAAGATTGCTTTCAGTTATTGAAAGAAAATGCCAAAGGAATAACAGAATTTCCACTGCTAATTCAAAGATTCGACGAGGATATTCAGTTAAGAGAAATACCATGTGTTGTGCGTACTCGAGCTGAAAGTGCCCACAAAGCTTTTTACCGTGCAGTTCCCTCTCGATTCGATGCACGAACAAAAAGGTTTCTGATACAGGGAATTTAAGGAGTTAAACCACTGATAAAACAATTTTTCTTGCAAAAAAAAAATTCCCGTCAAATTCATAACTGCTAATTTTAATTTAGATTTTCAATTTTCTTGGTGGATTTCGGTTGGTTCAAATGGATATTGGCTAGCGATGTCATTGATATATCCGCAATGGATGAGGTTGGTTGGACTCTTTAGTTTAGTCTTAGAATATTTCACATTTCCAGATGAATGGTAGATGAATAAATCTGTTTCATGATTTATATGTCCAAGAAGAAATGATAATGGAATATTCTATGTTACAGTAATTGTGTAGACTTGTGTTTTTTTTCATGCATATAATTCATCTTATTGAAGTTTAATCCAATTCGAAATCTGCCGGTAGCAATGATACATTGTCAGGAGGACGTGACCAGTGCATTACATGCTAAGGTATGTTTTTGTATAGCCATCTAAATTTTAAAGCGAATTTGATAATGATAAATTTTTTGTGATTAATCCTGTCTAATTTTTTAATGCCATAGCTTTAATAATAAAAAACTTGACTGCACTAAATTATTGACCAATTTGAGAGATCTTGCATATTATCCGGAGCTTGCAGAATCTCTCGAAAGGAGCTGATTGCTACATAAGAGTGAAAGGATCCTGGGCTCAAGATATATATTTGGTTGATTTATTGGAAGCTCGCAGCACTTTGACCAGTGAGTTAATGATCATTGTAAATTCTTTTTCAAAACTAATTTCATTTATTTTTTTATAACTATTAATTTCTTGACTTAAGAATATAGTCTCATAGGCAGTATAGGAGAAGGGACTTTGCCAAGCAATTATTTGGCCAATGAAATCAATGAAGGACAATTGTTGGCATCATTGATGTGGGGAACATTGAACAGTGCAAATTATGATTTGGCACAAGCGCAACATACTTGGTGCTTTCACGATCTCTTCTAAGTGTTATTTATCTTTTTTTATGGCATAATTGATCGTAACAAACCAAACTTGTGATTTTCGCTGATTGAGTTTGAGATTGAATTTCTTGTTCATCAATTCAGGCAGCTTTATTATCCTCCACCGTTTCCAATGATGATACCAGTAGCTTTGCCAGTGATGGTGCCAATGCCAATTCCGAACACATCGACTATTGAATGTGAACAGATTCTGCAGCTTCAAAATTCACATATAAGGAATATAGAAAACACTAATTTTTCTCAAACTATATTCGAAGATTCAGCATGCTCCAGAAATAACTGTCAAAGGTAAAAGGAATGGAATTAATTTACTTGAATTGTTATTTTCTGATTTTGTCGTTAATTTATCATTGGTATTGTTGAATTTGTTTCCACATTCTATTTTAACAGAATACCAGTTTGGATAATCAAGTCATAAGATTTACCACTCACCTTTTGTTTGTGATTCAGCTTGTATTGCTTACTGACTGATGAAGTTTCTGGTGAAGCTTACCTGTGATGTTATCCATTTACAGATTCCAAGACAGTAATTCGCAAAATATAGAGCAGAATAGCAGCAATTCACTGGGGAATAGTAGAATCGATTTTGCGTCAACAGAAAAATGTGACACGACAGAAAATTCCTTTGATGAAAGTGTGTTACGATTGTTCTGTAGATAAAGAAGATTCGTTTCATCTAATTAAATCATCTGGTTTAACATTTTCACGGAAAATCACAGTAAAAAATAAAATTTTCAAATGAAAAATTTTTTTTTTGACAGATTCAGCATGGACTTCATCCGATGAAGACCTCGCACATTTAAAGGAAATTTAATAGAAATTTTCAGGTAATGGTAGCTTATCTTGGGAGCAGATATCAAACCTTGGAAAAGATCATTGCATGTTGCAAGAAAGTGAGAGCCGGATTGATTTACTAAAATCATTTATAAAAACAAATTGATTTATGACAATTTTTAAAAAAAAATCGTGTTCATATTCATATTATTCACAGAAGTCTAAATATCACCTGGTAGTATTGGTGATTAAGTTTATAATATTCAAATCGAAATGTGAATAATATGAATTATTGAGTTGATAGCCTCTACAAACTTGATTTTATTTTAATTTCACTGCACTCCTATGAAACTTATTTGTTAATTGATATAATTTAGTGGCACTTGTCTTGTAGCACTTTATCCTATGTGTTGTATTAGAAGCAGCATGTGAAAATCATTATTTTAGCAATGATTCCAATACATTTTAATTTTAGGCCATTGCTGCGAATCGTTGCAATCGAACATAGAGATCCATGTGAATGAAGAATCGAATTTTTGATTTAAACATGTTTATTATATGAAATTCTGAGTGTTTTTAAAAGAGGAATCTGAAGATTTAAATCGAAAGGCATCATTTCTTTATGTGTTTTTTTTAATGAGAATACTTTTTAGACATTAATTATGTTAAATTCTTTCACGAATTTCTGGAAGCTTTTTTGTTTATGAGCCATAAATCATTCATGACTTCTGGTATTTGTGATCTATTTGTAGTTATTATAAAATATTTGTGATCTATCTTTGGTTATTTTAAAATATACAGATCATACTATGTCTACTTCTAAATTGCTGCAATTGTTCTCTCTCTCTTTTTTTAGATGATTGCAATTAAAAATTTTGGAAATTTTATGGTGTATAATTCTAGTTTATACAATAAATTATCAATTTTAACGATAAAATGATAAAAAAATCTCAATTATAAATCCATAAATTATTTTACAATAAAAGACTATATAGCTTTGTATAGTCTGCTATTTCATTGATAAGTTAACCTTGCTAATAGTTATCTTTTCATAAATGTTCACTTTAATTTACCCTATTGCAGTGACATTGTAATTTGTTGTACTGCTTCTGCTAGTCCTAATTAAAAGTTTCCACAAATGTTATCATAATGAAATATAGGAGCACGTATATGGGAAATGGGAAAATCAAATGACCTATTTCTCAAAACATTCATTAGTTTACATCAGAATTACTTTTCCTCACATTTCACTTGCTATTTAGACTTCCTTAGAAGTAAGAAATTAGAATATTAAAGAGTAAAATGATATCGTAAAAATAATTAATCTTCTCCATCTCTTATAAATTAAGCAGTTTTACAAGAACCAACGAGTTCCAGAAGAGATGGTGAATTTTTCATCTTTTTAATTGAAAATTATATTTTAATTGAAAATTTAAGAATTTAAAGGGGAATGGTTATCGGAGATAGCATATCACTATCTATGAAGATGCCAGCATTCTTGCTGATTAGAACGTAGATTGACCTTTATGATGACCCCTCTTACATTGACTCTTTCAATTTACCTTTTTCAATTCCAATGTTCAGATCATAAATTGATCTTTATTAAATTCTTCAATTTCCTATATTTCAATGAATGAAATATTTTCAGCTAATAGAGGAAACTTTATTGAAACTCTGTAATTCTTTATAGTATACGTTAAGTGACCTTTTTCTTACGTACGCTTATTGATCTATCATTTAGAATAAATCTTTTTTATTTTTCAGATTTACAAACAACATAAACCTGTTTAAATGTTATGTTATTTTGGAAACGATTAAATTGGCGTTTTGTCCGAAATATTGGCTATTTCTACTGTACTTCATATGCTGTTGGTCGTCATATTGGTGAATTAGTGATATGTTCAGGACCATCAATGTATCCAACAATACAAGATGGTGATTTGGTAAGTATTATTGTTTGATTAAATCAAAAAAAAATATATTAAATTTATCATCTCTTTCATTTGTCGATTTCTGAAGTTTGTTTATTAAACTTGGTAGAAGTGGTCAAAGTATTTGTTGATTGTTAATTGGGATATAATTCTTTTGACAGTTTTTGAACAACTAAATGTCCAATTAAATGTTTGATTTTTAAAATCAACAGTGCAAAATTTCATGTTTAAGTTTAAGTCTCTTACTTTTCCCTTTGTGTATTCTTTTTTGCATATTTATGTTCTCTAATTTATGATTATGCATATGTACATCTGAATTTATTCAAATTATGAATTATCATTCTTCATTAAATGCTAATTGGATGATTAAAAAATGCAGGAATTACAGGTGATTGCTGAGAGGCTTAGTGTCCAGTTGTGTAACTTACGACGTGGCGATATTGTTGGCGCTTTGGCGCCTTATAATTCGAGTGAAATGCTTTGTAAACGCTTAACAGCTGTGGAGCATGATATAGTGCCAAACTATTATCAATTGCCGAGTGGGAGAATTCCACGAGGACATGTATATTTGGAAGGTGATAATACAGTGGCTTCTACTGATTCTCGGGTCTTTGGTCCAGTGCCAGCTGGTCTTGTACAGGTTCGTTTGGTATTCAGGATATGGCCGTTATCAAGAGCTGGATGGATATCGACGCATTGGTTCTGGGAGAAGCCAGAAATGAGTAGCTGATATGACTACTTAGGTTTTTCGAGGCTTCAGTTAAATTTTTTGGTCGCATCGATTTTCTTTTTTTTTCCGAATATAGCATGTGATATGTATGGTATGGTTTCTGTGCCTAATATTAACAATATTCGATTGATTAGCAATGAAATCGAGATAAGGAAGTACTAATTTTATTTCTGTGAATTTTTCGAGGGAATAATTTGAAAAAATTAATCAGAAGCAATATTAAGGAGAGTGTGGCTATATATATATGTAGGTATTAATAGCAGTAGAATATTGTTGTTTCTGTAAGTGACAGTATAGCGTTTTTTTTTTTTTTTTTTTTCATAGAACAATATGTCCCATTTTGTTCGCTTCTGAAAATCAACTTTATAAACGTTTCATTTTTTGTCAACGTCGTCATTTAATTGTCACATTTGCTTTGTTACATAAAATTATTTGCAAATGCTAAGTTGGAATTACGGGAAATGTTAATGAAAAAGAATGAAAAAATTGATATTGTAACAATTGTAATGTGACAAAATATGGTAAAATTGATAAGAATATGATAAAATTTATAAATGATAGAGATATTTTACACATACATAAATTTCATTTAATTTAATTTCAACAACTCTAAAATGTTAGAGGACAACGAACCATGGAGCAAAATAATACATAGTGTTGGAGAACTTGTGTTATCATAATGCATCAGAAGAAAGGAAGAGAAGTCAGAGGAAGTAGATATATTAACGGACGTAAAATGAAATGAAGAAAAAGAGTAAATCAGAGAAAGGCATAGAAGAAGGTAAGATCGTAGAGAACAAAGAAAGAGAGAGAGGCAAAATCGAAGAGTACAAATTAGCTAACTGACAACAACGCAATAATAATAATTGTCGATGGATTATTGTTTGGGCTTGAAAGCTTTGCAATGTGTTTACAATTTCTTTTTTTTTGTTATTTCAAAAGTTTTACATTGAATTCAACTTTTTTCATTTTATTGCCATTAATGATGGACTTACTGTCAATGCTTCAACTTTTTCCATTCTCACGTCTTACCGCATTTCTTTTTCCATTCTCACGTCTTACCGCATTTCTTTTTCCATTCTCACGTCTTACTGCATTTCTTTTGCCTAATTCTTACGTATCCTACGTCTTACCACGTTTCTTTTGTTTAATCCTCACGTATCTACGTCTTGCCGCATTTCTTTTACTTAATTCTTACGTATCTTACATCTTACCGCATTTCTTTCGTTTAATTCTTACGTATTTTACATCTTATCGCATTCCTTTTTTAATTCTTACGTATCTTATGTCTTATCGCATTTCTTTTGCTTAATTCTTATATACATTACGTCTTATTGGATTTCTTTTTCTAATTCATACGTATCTTGCATCTTACTGGATTTCTTTTTACACGAGACGATATTTTCACTAGCGTGAAATGTTGTATCGTACTCTTGTTTTTATATAGCTGACAATAAAACGAAGTTCTTTGCTTTTTTCTTACTATCGTATTACTTACTGGTAGCCTTATCTTGATGTTTTAGTTAATGCAGAGAATAAAATCAAGACACTGCCTCTACTAGATTATCCTTTTTTCAGTAAAAGGTTTCTTGATTAGTTTATTTGCTTGTTATATTCGTTTATTTCGGTGACTTTGTTGTAACTGATTATTGTTACTTCAAATGTTGGTTATTGTTACTTTAAAAATTATGAACTGATTATTGTTATTTCAAAAATTGTTTTTTACAGTAGTTAAAAATTCATTTTGTTTGGTGTATCGAATATTCCAAACAATACCTTTGGCACCACGTTTGCGCCCTTGAAAAACTTGGTGAGACATTTTCTAGTATACGTACCTTATAGCTTTTAGTATAATTGTCGAAAGTTATTTCATTTTTCGTTTTTTTGGCCTTTGTGAATAAATGTCTCAAATACGGAGATATTATAACTAAGCTTGTTTCACTTTCTGTTGTGTATTATTTAAGCATTTTTCATTTTTTAACATTTCATTACTTTTTTTAATTTTTTTTTTCCCTACTGGTCTCTTATAATCAATGTCCCATAATTGTAGCTGAAATTACAATGTATCAAAGGCATAATAGTATTGTGACGATACTTGTGCTTATAAGTTTCCATTTCTTTTCACCTAAACAATCAACATTGTCTTCGTAATTTTTCGATGTATTAAGTTTGCGATGTTTTTGTCACTTTGTTTATGTATCAGTTACATATTTAATTTATTATTAGAATAATAAAAAAAAATTGAGGTAAAATCAACCAATAAAGCTCTATTTTTGTAAAATTGAATCGCAAGGTGAATCGATGGCGGTGAATGGTTTACACGTGGTTCAAGGTGAAGTCAATGCTGTGGTAGCACTGTTGAAGAAAGCACACAAAAACTGGTCCCATCATCAGCAGCAGATCTATTTAGGACATTCATTGCTTGATGAAACCGATCCGTTGTTAAGGAATTTTGCAGATTTGAGGGATGTTTTCAATTCTGTAAGTTCATATAAATTTTCAATTTCAAACTTGACTAAATCGAATTTCGATATTCCTCTCCAATTTACCATTGCTTTCGAACATTTCCGATTGTTTAGATCTTGTTATTCGCGTGAATTCCGAAGTAAAATGCTGAAAATTGATGAAGGAATAATAGTTAAATGTATTACGTATATTAAATGTATTAGTCTTTATTTTTCAGTCTTTGCCTTTTTTTGAGATCTTTGCAGATCTTCCGTCCTTTTTTCTATTATCTTCCTACAATTTACTGATACTTCGTTTGTTAATTATATATTAAAAATTTCTGTGCGTAGTAAATTTTGAAATTTGTATAGATGACCTTATAAATATGGATATGACCTTTTCAGCGTTGTAGACTTATTGTAAATATTGTAATTAAGGTAAACGATTTATCGGATATGAATCCAGACACATACTTAAGTCCATTTCTGGATGTGATACGTTCTGATCAAACCAATGGTCCAGTAACAGCGCAAGCTTTATCGTCTGTTGCTAAATTTCTTAGTTATGGATTAATTGATAGTTCAAGGTTATTTTTCATACTTTAAATTCTAACTGAAAAATTTTTCCAAATTTATGAGTTTTAAGATTTTTCCGCAGTCTGTTGCAAAAGTTGTATATTTGCAGTATCAAAGCATCAAATGCAGTGGAAAATATTGCGGATGCTGTAACGCATGCAAAATTTATTGGGAGTACTAATAGTGCCAAGGATGAAGTCGTTCTGCTAAAAATTCTTCAGGTTATTTGAATTTTTGATTTTATAAGAAAAAACGGAAATTTTTTAATATTTCTAATAAATAGCGAAAATTCTCTTGTTAGTAAGTTCAATCATACAGAAAAAGAGTTTACTTTTTGATTTTATTACTCAGCATAATAGTATGATTGTTTTTGTTTTAAACGATAAAATCTGCTGCTACTTGAATTTACGGTTATTTTTATCTCTTTAGACGTTGCGTACTCTTTTGCTTACACCAGTTGGACGATTGTTGTCCAATGAGAATGTTTGCGAAATGATGCAAAGCTGCTTTCGGATTAGTTTCGAACCTGCTTTGAGCGAACTTTTACGTGAAGTTGCTGAAGCTACATTATCAGATATGACGCAGTTATTGTTCACAAGGCTACCTACATTTCAAGAAGATATTCGTCATCCTTACATTCGAAAACTTGTATTAATTTTCGAACTTGTATTGTTCCTAGATTTCTTGATATAAAGCATATTCCCGATGTTAGTGTAAGGATTAATTTTAAAATCAAAATTGTTTGATGGTGTCCAGAGTTAATTTGATCTAAAATTTTTTTAGGCTTGTAATCTTATGAAAATTTTCTGAGGAAACATCAAATCAAATTTTCTGTACCTTAACAATTTTTGATTACATTAGATCATCTACATTGTTTTAAAAAAATTTATCTAAAGATTCGAAAAAATTTACATGTATAGTGTTTAGTTTAAAATAATTTTTTAAATATTTCTCTTTTACATTCACACAGAAGTGATTTTCTATTGGGTTTCCGTTTTCCAGGTGAAACGCGCTGGTCATTTAGCAGGAAAAAGAAAGAAACGAAAAGCTTACTTTGATGATATTGTAAAAAATGAGAAAGAGGAAAATGACGATATCCCAGCACTCCTACAGGTTAGATGCACTTTTATTTTATTGCTTTTTAATATTTGAAATGTTGGGATGAAGATTAAGATATCCATTCAGTACTTCTTTCTGGTTTCATTAAACTTTCCTTCCTTCATTAAACTGCTTACAAAGTTTCTGAAATTAGTTATCCTTAACCAGCGTTGATTCTTCACCATTCCATCGAATTTAGTCGAAAGAAGATGTAAAGTTGATGAAGGACGAAAATAACCGGATCGAAAGTTACGGCATTGGATTGCCTCAGAACTCTGGTTTATCCAGTTCGATCGATGTGGAGCCGCTTTCGCAGGATAAGGACGACAGGGAGCTGGCGAATGATAAACCTCAAGATACTGTTGTCGTTGGAGCAGAAATAAGTAAGTTTCTAAAATATTTCGCACAGTCGAAATATTACTGAAACATTCTCTTCGTCTATACATTGCATCACCAACGAAGAACTATGGCAAAAATAAAGTGCGTCAAGAAGATGGATCTCTTGTTTAGAAATGGGCAGCTTACTCTGGAAATCTTGAAAAAATGATGAATTTCCGGAATTATAAAATGTATTTTGATAAAATGAGTGTCGCGACTTTTTTTTTTGTCTCATTTTTTGATAATTCTGCATTTTATCATTTAGAGCCAAGTTTTTAGATTGCTTTCGGGGTGGATTATGAAACTTCAATATTAGTTTTTTTCGAGAAATCACATCTAAAATAGCAGTAATGGATGACGAATCTTGAAGAATTATGTTGTTTTTTGTTTTACAGCTGGTATCTGCTATCAGCAACATTTAGTGGAGCAGCCCGAATCTTTTGAGTGTTATAGTACTGCTGCTACTAGTGAACTGTCTAGAGAACCTTTCGAAGCAATTAGAGTTGATTCAGATGATGGTATTGTACCAGACAATGATGATGTTAGTTACTGATTATTGTTTTCGCTGTTACTGATTTTCAGTATATCTTGTACATGTTGGCCGAAAAAGCTATAGCAAATTCTCGAATAAGCCATTTCTAAGGTATTTTCTGTTATTGATTTACTAGGTTTGAAATTTGTAGAGTTCTGCATTATCCGAGGGAGAGAATAATGAGAAGGCACGAGTGGTCAGAAAAAGGATAAAAAATCCTGATGCGATGGTGAAACCAATATCCGATTTTGGAAAGGTAATTGTATTACTGTTTTATATTGTAAATTTACAAGTACGAGAATAATTTATAGACCGGGATTTTTTTGATTTCAGGAAAATTGTGTGATAAATGATAGAAAACCGATACCATCTACAGCGACGGTCGTTTCAAACTCAATCGCTCATATACCATATGGTATACCATGTGTCCGTGAATTACTTAGGTTAGTATACAGTGATTGCAGATACTTATTCTAATTTTAGAGGTTCTAACTGCAAAAGAAAAAGCATAAATTCGGCGAACTCAGCAACAATGTATTTCAATTTACCAAACTTGAATTGAGTAAATACTGCAGTAAGCATTTGAGCACAAATCAGAGGGAAATATTTACGTAGTCGCGGAATCCTCACTTATGATACACATTTTTGACGGGCTGCATAGTTTACCAATTTGGTATTTTTCAACGAAATAACGAAAGCTGTAATTTGGAAAGTGAACTTGGCTACCGATTTTGAAGACCGAATTTTTTTATAGGTTTTTAATTGCTCTAACTAATCCACTGGATCGTGCTAATACGGAATCAATGATTTTGATGGCGTTAAATTTACTTACCGTTGCATTAGAAGCTGGCGCAGATCACATTCGTAGTTTTTCATTGCTGATGCCACTAGTGAAAGATGAACTTTGTCGTGCGCTGTTACAAGTAATGCTTAACATTTTCATACTTGAATAATTTAAATCATAATTCAAGATATTGATCATAACTGATGTTAATCATTGTGTAATAGATTTCCTGGAAGTATTTAGAAACGATAATTTTTTCATATTTATAATCAGTGATTCGATCAATGTAATATGGGATTTATGGGAATTTCATTAATAAACCTTCTTATTATATGTAAAGAAAAAAATGGGCCCTGTAATTTAGAACTGTCAGATTCGTTTTTAGCTTTTGGATACCGAAAAGTTACCAGTCTTCGCTGCTACAAATCGTGTCTGCTTCCTCTTGTTTGAGAGTCTTCGTTCGGATTTGAAATTCCAACTTGAAATGTATTTTCTAAAGTTACAATCGATCGTTACCAGTGAGCAGGTATTATTTGTGTTTTAATTCGTATTTTGAAGTTTTCCATATCAAAATTTATAGTTCGAAGATATAGTTTTTGCAAAAAAAAATTTCAGACTCGTATTAGTTATGAACAGAAAGAAATGGCACTGGAAAGCATTGTGCAATTATGGCGTGTGCCGGGATTAGTTACAGAAATTTATTTGAATTATGATTGCGATTTGTACTGCTCAAATCTTTTTGAAGATTTGACTAAGGTAAATCTTTGCTTTTTTCTTTTTAAATTTATTTCTTAGGCTTATTCTTTTTTGTGAAGTGCAGAATTTTCCATTACAAATAATAAAATTTTACTGAAAAATTTCAAGCTTCTTCTTGAAAATGCGTTTCCTGTACTGGGTCTGCGTTCTATCAATTTACTGTCGTTGGATGGTTTGTTGACTGTAATTGATACGATTGATAATAACTGTGTATACAGGCAGGCTGGTGGTATGCATCAGAAAAGCACTATCCCAGCGTAAGTTTAATTTATTGCACATATTAGAAAATTATTGGCTTTATCTGGTATAGTTTATTTTTTATCATTGTAGCTTTCGTCATGTTTTTCTCAAACACAGTGTAATTTCTAGTTCGGTACCGGCACAGTTGCAATTACCGGCTATCAGTGGATATGCTTTTGGAAGACAGAGTGCTGTCGATGAAACTTTATGTAAGTTGTTAAAGTAACATCTTTGATATATGCAGTGATTTGTGTTTATCACGATTACTAAGGAATTTACCTAATAAATTTTGTCTTTTGATATAAAAGGTATGGCATAAATATCCTAAAGTTATTCATGCTAAAAGAATTCATATAAACGATTTTTTGCACAAGTTGACCCATTCGTGACAAGTCAAATTTTAATTAAACAAGCTATTTTTGAGTAGCATAACACTGATTACAAAGATTAGGACTGAGTGAATCGGTATTGCTAAAATTTTACTGTGAAAGCTTTTATTTTTAAAGTATTTTTTAAATGTTTGACAACTAATCATCCAGTATTGCAATTTTTTAAAGCAGTTACTGCATCTGGAAGAACGGCGCTTTTTGAAACGTTTTTGCCTTCAACCGCATTACACGCTAATCGGATGGCTCCGTCGTCTTCTCCTCCGTCAATTATCGAAGTTATTGAACGGAAAAAAAAGAAACGAATTATTACGGAGGCGACAGAACTTTTCAATCAAGATCCAAAAAAAGGTCATTAGTAAATCAAAAAAGTTTTGAAATGGTAGTTTGAAGTCAGATATTGAGGAAAGTGTATGTGAATTTTTACAGGAATTGAATTTCTTAAAGAGAAAAAAATTTTGAAATCACCGCTGGATCCTGTAAATGTCGTAGCGTGGTTAAAAGAGAATCCACGCCTCGACAAAAAACGGATTGCCGAATACATTTGCAGGTTTGTTACATTTCAAGACTTCGATTACGGGTTGAGCAATCTGATTTTAACGCGGTATAGTATTGATAACTAAAATTAGGACTAAATTGAAGAAAACTAATCTTCATTCATCTTAACTTACTATCATCAAGTTTTGATTCTTAGCCTGAATTTTATAAATTCGAAAATTTGGCATTCTTATAAGTCTGGGCTGCTGCTCTGCTGGCATAAACAACGAATCTTGTTGAAGTTGTGTTAGATTATCGATATCGGTTGTTGAGTATTGTTGAAAATAATGTGGGGAAACTAGGTGTAGGAAAGAATAATGAATTAAATGTTTTTTAAACGTGCGTTTTCAATTGTAAACTACAGCCGAAAAAATGCTGCTGTATTGGATGTGTTTGTTCGATCATTTCCATTCGAAAATACCCGTTTGGATGACGCTTTGCGTATGTTTCTGGAAACATTTCGATTACCTGGAGAAGCTGCAGAAATCTCAATGGTAATGCAGCATTTTGCAGGTTAGTGCAGTAATACGATGCTAGATATTTATTAACCCACAAATGCTTATTACAACTTGAATGATTTATCCGTCGTTGAATAATATATTTCTTAATTCTGATATGAAGTTTTTAATTCTGAATACTCTAAACAAATTTTTGGATTGGTAAAATTCTAAGCGCAGTAAAGGGTGGGGATCATTCTGTTTTGAAAGGGCTAAATTCTATATATTTTATTAAATTTGTTGGTAACTATGTTTTGTTTATGCAAATGCAAAGCTTTATACAAATTTTTGTGAATTTAATTTGAATTTTCATCTTTCTAATAAAAATGGCAGATTCGCTATAACTGAAAATTATATGATTCAATTTCCAATTTTGCTAAATGTTTTACTCTTTTACTGAAACTGTTAGTTAGCATAGAACTTGATCGCTAGTCGTTATTATTATCTTTTATCTTTTTTTTCATCGTTGTTTCTTTGTTTTCTCCTTTCTATGAATATTCAGATCATTGGTATATCGCAAATGGTGAACCGTTCAACCATGTTGATGCAGCATTCACTTTAGCTTATGCTGTTATTATGCTCAACACTGATCAACACAATCCACAGGTGTTTTTTGTTATCCTACTTGTTTTAAAAATGGTTTTTAATGTAATCAACTATTATTTGAAATTATCCATTGTGTTGCATTAAGAAACATCTCTTAATCAGCATTTAAAATGAAATATGGTCATAGGTGCGGAAAAATCAGAGGCCGATGCAAGCGGAATGTTTTAAGCGCAATTTATCAGGTACCAATGGTGGTCAAGATTTCGATCCTGCAATGCTGGACGAAATGTACAATGCTATCAGGCATGTAATGAAAATACTTCAGTTGAGAATATGAGCAGAAAAATCTGGTGCATGATATGAAATGTGATTTCGCTTGACATTGATGGCTGATATCTATTCTTGAAAACATTTTTCAGAAATGAAGAAATTGTGATGCCAGCTGAGCAAGTTGGAATTGTAAAGGAAAACTATCTTTGGAAGGTAAATTTTATGTAAGGCAGTTCAAAAAATTTCAATTAAAATTTCTGTGGTTGATGCGATAAACAGTTCGAATTAAAAGGCAATATTATCGGATGATAAATATGTAGCAGATTTGGAAAGTAATCTGAATTATTTTTATTGATTAGATTGGAAAAAAATAAAATTTGGAAGATTTTGCGGAGACGATGCTTTGTCATTCAAAATGGTTGTATTGAAATATATGAAGAGCAATATTGAGCCTTGTCAGTAAAAACATAGAAAACAGCATTTAAATTTTCATTTTTAAAAAAGAATGGATTTTTTAGGTTTTATTACGACGTGGTGAGACGAAGGAAGGTGAATTTATCCATGTGCCAGCAGGATGGAATGATCATGATTTGTTTGGTATCACTTGGGGACCGGCTTTCGCAGCGTTATCGTTTGTATTTGACAAAAGTGGAAGAGACACAATTTTACAAGTACGTGAAATTAATCTATATAATCAGTGGAAATTCTTCCTATTTTTGCAATTTAAGCCGAGAATCATTAGTTTAAAGGAAATCATCCAAATCAGTATTTCAGAAAGTGTTAAATGGATATCGCAAGTCTGCATCTATAGCTGCACATTATGGAATGAGCGATGTTTTCGACAATTTAATTATTCACTTGTGCAAGTTTTCTACTTTGATGGCTACAAATGAAGGTATAACATTTTGTCAGAGATATCTTTGCTTTGGTTGAGAAGAAGATTTGATTGATGAAGGGAAGAAAAAAAAAACGGAAAACAAGGAATGCGAATTTTAGGTGGTTCATTATGCATTAGCAATAATTTGCTTATTATTGAACTTGCAGATAATGCAGAACAGAATATGGAGATCCAACACCATGGAGTTTTGATTGAAAAATCCAATCAAAGTGCAGAACAGATTGCAATCGCATTCGGTGAAAACACAAAAGCGCAAATGGCTGCAAAAGCTATGTTCCAGTTGGTCCATGCTCATGGTGACATTCTCAGAGAGGTCTTAGTGGTTTTGAATTTTCCTTTAATGTTTCCTATAGCATAAACATTTCTTCAATAATTGTTTCCTATTATAGGGCTGGAAAAATGTGCTCGATAGTATTTTACGATTATTTTATGCTCGTTTATTGCCTACTGCAATGACTGAAGTCGAGGACTTTGTAGATAGTAAAGGATGGGTTTCGATACAGCGAGCACCTCCACCGTTAGTTCTATTATTTAAATCAAAAGTGTAAATGAAAATTGATTCCTGATTTATATTGTCTTACGAAATTTTGTAGAAAGTTATCGACAAATCGAAACGATACTGGTTTACTTAGCTGGTTCGGACTTGGCTCGAACTATGATAGTAGGGAATCTACACCGACTGCTGATCAGCAACAACTTATCAAAGTAAAAGTTTCGTATTTAGGTTTCACATTTCTCAGACTTGAAATCATTTTGAATAGTTAGAAAGTTACTTCCGACTCATAATTTATAAAATTAGCAATTATGTTGAAAATTTTTCTAACAAAAAATTACGTATTATGCAGATAGCGCAAGAAGTGATAGCTGAATGTCATCCAGAACAACTCATCGTTGATGGTAAATATCTTACTGCATCCGCACTTTCTGAACTCATTAATACAATTATTCAAGCATCTACAAATATTGCTCACATTGAAATGGATAAAGATGAACTTACGCCTAGGAAACTGAAAGAACAAGTTAGTATTTCGAATGGGATATTTTTAGGTTTTTAAATCGCTATTCATATTTCATAGTTTTAATTACATTCCCAAGATTTTTGCATTGTAGTTCGCGACAAATTTATGTCTTTCATCCGAAATATTCCTAATTCTTCCTTATCTCAGTGGAAGATCATGATGATGTCGTCTAACTTTGTTGCACCACATTCATTTTTCCAATTTTGTCTCTATTCGCGCATCTAACAAAGCATTTTTTTCAGGAAGAAGATGCTCTTATACTCTATTTGGAAATGATGGTTAGCATTGCACTGGAAAACAAAGATCGGCTGTCTCAGATATGGACACCAATCAAGCAGCATTTGCAGTGGTTTATGAATAATTTTGGTCGGAATCCGTTGGTTGTGGAGAGAGCTGTTGTTGGCTTGTTAAGGATTGCGAACAGGAATTTGTATCATCTTAAAGACGATATCGCTGATGAAGTGCTTCAGTCCTTAGGGATTTTGCTGGTTTATCTTTATGATTTATTCTGAAAATTACACAGATAATGTAAACTATCAGTCTAGTATTAAAAATATATAGTTGTAATTAAAAATGTATATGGTCAATAATTAGCAGTCATTTCTGTTCCAGAAATTGCCACCACCTGCTATGTTCATGTTTTCTCGGCAAATTGCATATGGTTTACATGAATTACTGCATACAAATGCTGCAAATGTACATAAGTGTGAACACTGGGCAATTCTTTTTGGTCTGTTGGAAGCTGTAGGAGCAGGTGTCTGTCCGGAGGATTTCAGTACACAACTTGATGCCGTAAGTTATTAGTCGTGTATTTTTTTGTCAGACTTTCAGCATCTTACGTACCGTGCTATGTTATTATTTTTGCGCTTGGGAAATCTTTTTTGCACTATCACTGATATCATAAAATAAGCGGGTTTGATGTATTATTCTTTCACGTAAATCAGGATGAAAGACTAAGTAAATTTTTGAAGTTGCTTCGAAATTTCAGCTTGCTTTATCTCAAAGAAAATCGAAATTCTTGAATCGGCAAGTACATAGCGATACGGAACCAAGTCCAAACCGTTCTCATGCTTACAACACAAGTGAAACAATCTCTGCTGATAGGGGTTACACATCTGATATTCAAGGTGTTTACTGTACTTCTCTTAACTTTTGCTAAATATTCACCATAGATTTTTATTTTTATTTTGCATTTTTCTGTTTTATTAGTTCTTCTTAGTAATTAGAATTCGTATGTAGAAATATTTTCGCAAAACATATTGGGTGGTATTTTGCAGGGTCAATGTCATCCTTTTCGACTCTTTCAGAACATATTGACAGTGCAGGTTCGTTAGTGAAAGAGAGAAGCACTGAATGGATACATGTTAATCATAAAGATGGTTTGTTTTAAATATATTTGCCTTTTAATTTTAGATTATTACTTCTGAATCTCTGTGGTTGAAAAGTGCAGTTTTTCAGTGCAGTAAAAAAAAAAAGAAAAAATAATAACAAAAAAAAGACAGAACATTGTAATTTTTCATCGCGATTATTAGTTCAAAGAAGCATGATGTGTTTTTTCATGGGATAGTTGCTACTGTTGTTTCATTTGCACAAAAAGAAAACCAGTGAATTCACTTTAGTCATTTTGTTTTTTTTTCCCTTATTTTTTTAGTTGGAGAATCAATTTTTCATTTTATTAAATAAACAAATAGAGCTTTTACTCTTTTTGGCTCTGCATTGAATTATAAGGATTTCGAAGTGAATTCGTTTCAGCAGCACTTGCTGCACAGCAGCAACAGCTCCAGCTTAGGCCAACTGGAAAACAGCATCTGTATTCGAGTATTTTCGATCGCGGTACTATTGTATTGCGCACTAATCTCATCAGGTTATTTTTTCAGAATTTTATATTTCTTCAGTCATTTTGTAAAACGAATAAAACGAATTTCAGCTGTGTTTACTTTGCAGTATTTCGATAAATTTTTAAGATAAATTATTTTATTTTAGGCATGATCCTTTAGCGTTTCTCAAAGTAGGAGAAACGCTAGCATTTCTGGCACGAGATGCAGCTCATATTACTCCTGATAACTTTGATTCCTGTATAGAATGTTTGCGATCATGTACTGAAGCTAGTCTGGATGGTGGAAGGTATGCGTATATTTTATCTTATAATGGTAGATTAAATCGCAAGCAATTCTGTATTTGTTTGTTATGATTTTTTAATCGAACGCTTCAAACAAATTTTAATGCTGTAGATATGCTGCTAGTCCACTCAGTGGTGATGCTCAAAATCAGCTGCGAAATGTTTTAAAAGAGGAGAAATCAAAGGGCAGTACTAAACAAGGTTATTGGTTTGTTAAACACTATCTGCTTTGAATTGAATGGATTATTTTGATGGAAATTTTGCATTTCTTCGCTTAGTGCATAAACGATAATTTTCAAATTCGAATTTACATTTCAGATAGAAGCAATCGTAGACATATGTCGTTAAAAGACGGAACTAACTACGAGGATGAATTAACTATGCAAGCTGAACCACAGAAGTTGTCAGCAAGCTATCAGCAGGTTATAATTTTCAATTTTATTACGGATAATTTGAAATTTTAACGAAAAGTTGATTTATCTCATTCTTTTATATTTTTTCTTTGAACAAAAAAATTTTTTCATAAACACTGTAACTTTCCTTTTTAAAATAAATCTTATAAGTCGCACTTTTTATTCATTTTATAAGATTCAATGAAGAAATTTTTCTAGGTTTCCTTCCAAATACTTGAATTATGTCATACATTACATGTAAAAAGTGCCGCAATATACCGCAGTTGGGCTGACAGCGGAGAAGTGAGCTATTTTTGCCTTTTTTTTTGGCTTATATCGTTTAATAATTTTCATTCAGTCAAATATTTTAATTATACAAACTACATATTGTTTTTACAAAGTGCTACTGTTTAATTGATGCACTTATGTTTCAGATTGATGCAAGTTTACCAGCTCTATGGAGCCATTGTTGGCGACCACTTTTGCAGTGTATAGCTCGCCTCTGCTGTGACTGCAGGCGGCAAGTACGAATACAGTCGCTTAATTTTCTGGTGGTAAGTTTCTCGTATTTCAACCATCTAAAAATTTAACAAATAATTTCTCTCCTTTTTATAGCGAAATTTTTATAGCGAGCCTTCTTAATACCGGAAATGCAAGTGATGGAAGGTAAACAGTGGGAAGAATGTTTTGGTGAGGTACTTTTTCCTCTCCTTCAAAAGCTACTTGAAAATTTGTCACCAATGGATCCGATTGGAATGGAAGAGACACGTGTACGAGTGATGCAGCTCATTTCGAAAATTCTCCTTAATCATTTGACGTTGGTTTATATTATTTTATTTTGAAGTCTAGTCGATTTTTTGGCTTTGAAAATTGTAACATCAAGCAAATGTTTTATAAAAGATGAATCAGAATTTTTCTCAATAATTAGCAGTTATTTATAATTTGATTCAAATTCAAGGCAAAGCTAAAGTTGCAATTTATTTTATGCTATTATAATAACTTTAAATTATTGTAATATTTCCTTCCATCTTTTGAAGTTTTATCAATACCATCGAGTCATCCTTTTTGCCATATAAGACAGTTAAATATCTTTGCTTACTAATGCATGACGAGGAAATTTTTTTTAGCCCTTTGAGTTTGTTGCCTTCATTCCGTTCGCTGTGGTTACGCTTGCTGGATTACATGGATCAGTATCTTCATGCGGATCGCAGCGATCTTTTATCAGAAGCAATTCCGGAATCGTTAAAGAATATGATTCTTGTCATGGATAATACTGATATGTTTAACACTATACCCGATTTGTACGATATGACTGTCACGCGTATTGGTGCGTTCTTGCCTCAGTTGCTTGCGGAAGTGATGCCTGGCCCGCCAAAAAGGTATTTCTGTTATTCTTAATTCAAATTTCTTGCATTTAGAGTTTTATCGAAATTTTTTTCTTAACTAAAGTTTTATCGAAATTTTTTCTTTTTGTAAATTTAATTAAGAATTATTGTGCAATTTTAGACTAGATTTGTCTGGCGTGAAGTTACAAGAGGCGTTAGAATCATTTCAAAACAAAAGCCCGGAGATTAAAAACCTTGGCTGTGGAGAAACTGCGTCGATACTTCCTCAAAAGTTCACTATTGATAGACAAGTACTAATTGCCCCACCAATCGATTTAACTATGCAGTCACAATCCCCAGACCTTGATCAGGTGGAACCTGAAGATACCGGCTATAACAGTGGGTCTTCGAAATTTGTCCAGTTATCAGAAGGTGCAGCAGAGATTCCGGTTCCAGAATTGGTAGGAATACTTTACTTTTGTTATTTTGCAACAATGCTGCCAAAGTTTAACGTTCATCTATATATTATCTTTATTGTTATGTTTTGTAAGACATTATTTTTGAAATGATCTTTTATTTTTCATTTCATTTCTTTTTTGGTTAATTGTGGACATTTGTATCATCAGTTTATCATCACTGGTTCTTGCAGGAAGAAGTAATCGTTCATTCTGTTAGTACTTCTTCGCCTACACAGTTGCATTCTATTGCACCTGAAGCAAATGCGCCATCCTTATTACCATTCCCAAGTGCAGAATCTGATATCAGTAGTCGAAGAGGACTAACATGGGATGAAGAGCTGTCAAATCAACCAGTCTCATGTGCTCAAACTGAGCAAATATGCAATACCGATTATTCTCACGATGTTCAAGGAATAGCGAACGTAAGTGATAAAATGCAGATTCATTATCATTTTGAGTTTGTATCACTGTGTTGTTGTGCATTCAGTGCAAACTGTTTTTGATGATTCAAAATTTAATTTTCAAAAGAAATCGTCATTTAATTAATTCAAAGAAAATCGTTTGTGATATTAAGGAATTAAAAGTTGAACTTGAAATAACGCAGAAATCTTCCCAAAATTATCCCCTAATTTTTGTTTCTAAACTGTGTTATTCGTTCAGATTGTGAAACCTCGTTTCTTGTGTGTTCAGCAACAATTACAACGGCCTTTATTTGTTGGCTTACCCAATTCGTCGCAAATTTCGTACCAGTTGACATCAATCCCAGCGTCAGTGAAAGCGACTGTTGGTGGACCTTTGGTCCCATCAGCAAACAGTGCATTTTCACCTCCAGTATCTTCATCTTTGCGATCCGCTATTGAAACATCGTCTCGATTTTCTGAGGTATAAAAGTTATTATTATTTGCATCTTTTTGATAACGGCTATATTTCCAGATTTCTTTGTTTCTTTTGGAAACAATAGTGATTATCGATAAATATTGTTATGGCAATGATAATTGTTATTTTACTGTCATAATTTTATTTAACCAAGCCGTAAAATTTTCAGCAGCAGTGAAGAAAGAAGAACAAAGTATAATGGTAACATCAAGAATGGCATGCGATGAATTACTAAATGCTTCGATACATTACAAAATTGGGTGAAATGGACAGGAGAAATAAAGTGATTAGCAATAGTTTTCTTTTAATTTATACACCTCTATTCTCGGAATTATGATTTTGCAATGGAAATTTATTGTGATTTATATTTAGCTTTAGTCTTATCACTATCTTTAGATTGATGTTTTTGGTCTGTGATTAATTCGTTCTTGTGTTCTATGTAAATAGTTTTAGGATGTAGTTTGTGATATTTCCATTGCTAAGATTTTTATTGATTTGTTGTCAGTATGAAAGATTGGTTTTTGAAATTTTTTGTGATTCGATATTATTAATATTTTTACTCTTTCGAATTACTGTTTTGATTGTGTATGTAAATCATAATTTGTGGATAATTTTCTTGAGAGACTTTTCTTTGATTTTCTTAAAGAATTAATCCGACCAGACTTTTCTGTGAAAATAAACTACAAATTTCCGGTAAGAAATAGGTAGTGCATCAATCTGTAACTAACAATCTTATTCTATGCTGAAGGTGAGCAGTTTACATCTATCTAATATAATTCAAGGTCATAGAGCATAAAAATAGTTTTGCTAGTACTTCCTCTCAATTCTTGTCGAAGGCATTATCTGAAACTTTTCCCTTATTTCCTCATATGACTTTTATTGTAATAATATTTTTTTCTTTCATCGGGCATTGTATATCTGTGATGTTTATTAGTGAATGGTAAATTATTATGGGGATGTTTCTTTTTTTCCACGATATTTCTTTTATGATTTCTATTCGTCTTTACTTTTACAATCTTCTGGTAAAGTGATAGCGAAAAATTGAATTTATGAAAAGCAACGTACTATAGCAGGATTGTCATTTTCAAAGTTTAAAACTGAACTTCTGAAGATTTTAAAATTTAACTTTTAATTTTGCACAAAGTCTTTTTTAATATTAAACTTTTCGGATAAAAAAGTTGATGTGAATGAACAGTTGCTATTTATCTTTAGATCAATCAATTGTTTTGATTGTTGAATTTCCTGAACCAAAATGGCTATTCAATGTTTGTCATAGAATCTTGCTGATTATCATTTCTTACCATAGTAATATCCGAATGATTCGCTTCCTGCAATAAATTATTTATGGAAATCGTTGCAGAAGTTCAATGGTCAAGTAAAAATATTCCAATTTCAATAAAAAAATATTTGGGGATAATAAATCATTGGTTAGTTGAAATTCAGTAAAATATCATTGAAATATCTTTTATGTCATTATGCTATAAACTTATCAGATGATTCAACTTTCTTCTCCTTTTTCTCTGCCTCTCTCTACCTTTTGATTCAAAATTTCTAATTTTAAATTAAAGATTCATTATAACTTACTGTATTATTGAAATGCATGAAAATTTCCGACAATTTTTAATCTATTTTCGAAATCCTCTGTACATTCAATTGATTATTTGAATTATTCGGCAGATTGGAATGATTCTCTTCGATAGATATAACAGTTACATTTTGTTGTTCACTTATTTCCAGCAGTAATTTATTTGTACATTTTCGTTTGTTTCTCTGTAGTGTATAGAAAATAATGAAAGCAAACATAATAATCAAAAATAATTAAATTATTAATATTAATTAAAACTTTTGTTAATATTAACTTAATATTAAGTAAGATTAAGTAATACTTTTGCAGATATTTAATATTAAGATTTTTGCAGATATCATTGATGAAAATAATATGAATGAACTTTGGAAAAATCACATAGTATGATTCATACAATATGAGTATGAAGGAGACAAAAAATATACGTACCTTAACTTGATCAAAATGTTTTACGGTACTTAAAGTTACTCTTGATTGTTTATGAAATTGTAGATGCCTGCAAGAAAATAGACGATCATCAAAACATACTGTATAATATACATGTATTGTATTTTATTTTTTGCGATTATTTTTCGATTACAGTACGTTAATTAATTTACAAAGAAATATCGTACTATCTTGTTATTTTCCAATTACGATATGCTAAATAATTTTATATAGAAATATCATACATGCTATCTCGCGTATTTTTTAAACCATTTTGTTGTTTTATCAATATTTCTTCATCTTTTCCTATCTAAAATAATGAGAAATTTTTTCCAATAAACCATTTAAAAAATGAGAAAGTTGAAATTTAAATAGTTTTAAAATAAAAAAAAAAAAACTAATTAGATGAATGAATTAGAATCAGTTAAGCTCTTTTTGTATGTTGCGCTATTCCTGCTGTCAAAAAATTGTTACCGGGATTTGTTGAAAATGATTGCTGTAGAGTAGTAATTGTGCTTCCTGGAGAATTTCATTCATTAATTCGTCATCACTATTTTCAACAAATCCATGTATCGAATCCAATCCAATATGCATCTTGTGCCTATTCAAATGCAAAAAAAAATTGTCGAAATTTCTTTTCCAATCTTTCCAGAATTATTTTCATTTCCTTAGCATAATTCCCGAATTCTGTTTTTCTTTCCCTTTCAAATTTTATCATAATTTAAAACTTAGCTAATTCTTTACTGTCAAAATTCATCCATTCATCATTCATTTCAACACCGTAAATATATAAATTACAAAACTTACTCAAAATTCACCGGTTCACTAATTTTGGCAGATTTCTTTCGTTCCATTCCATGTGCACCGCATAAATTAATGAAATGCGAAATGCATTTCGAAAATATACAAGAATTATTGAAGCAGAATTTTCGAACTATCAATTTACTCAGTATCGCATGAAAAACTGTAAAAAAACGAATAGAAGATTTTAGAGGCAAATTTAAAGAATTTTATAAATTTCAAGTAAAAGAACAAAATAATGATGAAATTGCATCGCTTATGAAATAATTGCAATTGATGGCAGTTTTAAAAAATTTTAAAAAAAGAAAAATTGACAGAAGACTTAAAATTATGTATTGGACGAAAATTGCTAGCAAATGTATGCGATAGTTTTTTCCGTATTTCTATCAGCGATGAAGACATGCTTTGAAAAGAATTCTGAAAATAACGCATAAAATGTAAACTTATTAAATTGATAAATTTTGAAATTAAAACTTTGGCGCTAAAACTTAATAAATTTTTGAAGTTTAATAAAATAACAAAATTTTTCAAAAAACTGATAAAATTGAGTAAAAAAAAAGGGGAAAGAAAATAACTGAAAATGGTATCATTCGACTGATAATTTAAATAATGAAAAAGTTCAAATTAACATTGTTCACAAAGAAAAAAAAAAGATAAAAATTGTCTCTAAGTTGATCGTTACAGTTGAGAAACTATCAGTGCTAAATGATTGCATCTCCAAAAATCCATTCGACTTCTTCCAACTCCGTTCTAAAATAGATATATAATTCTTGATGGAAAAGTTAATTGGAATAAAGAAAGAAAGAAAGGTATTAAATCTATTAAATACTTTTGTACATTTCCTTTTCAAATATTTTTGTTTGTTATTTCAACGCTATATACCTGATCTTGATCCAGATGAAGAATGCAATCTGGGTGCATGCAGGATCAGTATCCGGTGAAATTCTTCTGCGTCCATTTCTGTGCAAAAATTCAATCCGTAAATTTTGTCATCTGTATGTAATGTAATAAAATTTGCACTTGTCTTTTCGAAAATTATTGTTGAATTTCTGCAAAAAATTTCATTTTAATGAATAAAATTAGTTAAGAGAATATTTCAATAAAAATTTTTTGTGGATATGATTATATTGAAATGATTGATGAATTTCAATTTTAAGAAAAACTCATGCAAAACAGTTGTCCATTTCTGGGAGATGCATTCTGTTTGAGAAGTGATTGGTTCGATCAAAGTTAAAAAGATAAAATTTTGTTTGAAATCGTAGATATAGCATGCTACACCATCTGCAATTGTTCGCCATTTTATCATTTTCAAATCAGCTTCCAATAATTCAATAAAGCCAGCTACGAATACCTATAAATACCAGTCATTTTTTCGATACAATTAAATAATTATTGAACTTATAAATTGAAAAGTTAAATTATTTAACTTGAATTATTTAAAAATTAAATTATTTAACTCATTAGGTTGGCTTATCTCAAAATATCTACTGTACTAATTGATCATAATAAGATAATTAGCCAAAAAAATTAGGCAGAGTCACTTAACCTTGGAAAACAAGTTGAAATACTACCAAGAAAGCTGACATTAGACAGAATAAAAGTTGACATTGCAAAATTTATTAGCACAAAATAGAATATTTATTATTGAAAAGTAAGATGAAAAGCGTAGTGCAAATGTTGCCTGAATGGATTGTGAACAGTGTTATAAGTGAAATGAAATGCAAAAATGAATTTAAAAAAAAATGCATGAAATGCTTACTTGATAGCTTAGACCAAATAATGCAGTAATTTTGGCATTCAGACTGTCATTCTGTGATCGTAATGGTACGATATTACAATGTGCAATGCTAGAAACTAACGGCAATGTGGAAGTTATGTAAATATCCAAAAAATTTTGTTAAAATAAAATTGAAATTCGTGAAATTAAAAAAAATTTTAAACCAATGCTTTTCCTTTTTTCCTAAATATACATTTAAATGGAATCATTTAAAGGTAATAATCGTATTTCTTTGTTTTTTTTTTTTTTTTTTTTTTTTTTTTTAATTTTT
>JARVGP010000078.1:0-90139 GCA_029876185.1 Mansonella ozzardi | reverse complement strand
TTTTTTTTTTTTTTTTTTTTTTTTTTTTTTTTTTTTTTTTTTTTTTTTTATTCTACAGTGTTCGCTATCTATCGCGTTCTGATTTATCCATATTTTGATTGTCTATTCAATACAGATTCAGAAACTGGTTTCATAAAATTTTTGTTTTAAGGCTTCTCATTCTTCATCTGGAAGAAATTATCTCTACTATCATATATTTCTACTACCGGCAGATACAGTATTATTCTGGACTGACTTTTTGGTGGTGTGCTTTCCTAAGAGAAACCAGTAAATGCGGTATGTTTGGAAAATACAATTTTATGGATTCTTCCACTTGACCACAATGTATCAGATGTCGACAAAACAGATGTCTGTGATGTCTATGCTGTTACAGAATCATTTTTCTCTATTTTGAATTAAAAGAAAAATGGACAGAAAACGAACTTCGAGTTTAGTGGAAGAAGATACAGGTGTCCTGAAATCGGGTCACGTTACAGTTGCATTTTCACTCATCGTAAGTGATTTTTTTCTGATATACTGTCATTAGTCATTCATTTAAGGTCAAATTCACCGTAATTGTATCCATATGAATTAGAAACTATACCTTTGGTATCCTAAGTATTCACTGCCTTACCTGGATTCTAAACTCAGACAATTCCTGACTATAATGTGTATATTTTACTTGCGATTTTTATACATGAAAAGATAAGGGTTGTTTTTATCATTCAGCTCTACTGACCAGTATTTGCATATTATTAAGCAATAAGTAAGAGAGATGTAGTAATGTTTATTATTTTTTAGAAGACAAAAAAAATGTATTATGCAGTGTTGGGTCATCGTGCACTTGAGTTACATGAAAGTGAAAAGAAATTTCAAAGGAAGAACAGACATCCGCGACACCTGGTTGATCTCTCTACATGTTTCAACATTAATCGGCATGTAAGCCGAATCATTTATTTTATATGTGATTTTAGACTTATCATAGCATTACTTTTTTTCATCTCAATTCATCTCAAAGGTCTAAGCTTATTAAACAATCTCTTTAATGATATTTATATCTGCAAAAGGTAAGAGGCTATCTTTAGCGCTCTTTCACTTTTCTGCAGAGTGAACTCTGACCGGCATATTTTACATGTCGAATTCCGCCACTATAATTGTCGATTAACATTGCAAATGAAAATGAAACAAAAGCGGTTAAACTTCTCTTTGTATTACGAGATCAAATTTGTCGGATTGCGTGGTATTTTCAACTGCATATCCCCAGCAACCTTCATTATGTTTTTGATTTATTTGATTTTTATGTATGCTCAAAATATTTTTAAATTTCATCCATCCTTCAAGTGGTTCAGCTGCTACTTTTCGCAACATATTTTGTATGGATAAATATACTGAAGCTTTGACAGATATTACACTTATGCTACAAATTATTAAGTAAACGAGGCTCTTTTACGCACTCTTTCATATTTTTTGCTTTATCCTGTTTTAGTTTCACTTTTTCTTTCCCTGAAAATATTTTAAAATTTCGTTCCCTTTGAGGATTCTTTTGATAAATTTGAGCTAATCAGATTTCCTGCATATCCTGGGGATAGAGATGATTTACAAAAGTTTCTAAAGAATGTATCGAAGCAACCGATTACTGTTCATTAGATTCTAATCTTTCACTGAATCCGTCGTATTCCCTTGATCATCATCGCTTATTCAAATTTTTTTTAAAGGAAACTCCCATTAGATATTTTTTACAGTTTGATGGTAGATTGAAATATTGTGTAGCAATTTTGACACCTGATGAAACACTTGTTTTACGAGCAGAAACGGATGCATTGAGTGATGAATGGTACGATATGTTGATGTCTGCAGTGATACCGGCCCGAGCTTTACATCTGGGACGACCTGTACTCGCCATTGAGTTTTTTGGTAAATTTTAACCTGTTGTTGACTTTTTACTATTAATGGTATATTTCTTTGTTATATTTTCATTCTGCATATAGACTTTTTCGGAATGGCCAATAGTAATAAGATCAATGATTTTTACTATATGTCTTATTATTCAGCAAATTATGAATAGTTGGTTCTAACATCCAGTTGCACTTCTAACATAGTTAACACTAGGCGGTAAGTTTTGACTGCCTTGATAGTTTTTTAGATTGGTAAGAAATTTGGAAATTCTCATTTTCAAGCTGCTTCTCTTAAGCCAAAAAATGCTGAAAAAGTCTTGTATAACTACGGTTTTTTAAATCCTCTTCGGTGGTTTATAGCCGTTTGGAACTGGTTTTGTTAAAAAAAATATTGCTTCAGAATGTGCGTGGGATGTAACGATAGTTGAGCATCCAAAGTTTCGGAAATCAGTTAAATCTTCGGAAAAATTAATTAATTTGTGCACAAAAGACCCATCGTTAATGGGGCCACATCGATTATGTTTTTATCACCATACGATCATTTTATGTCGACGAGGTATTGAGCCGGCTTCTTCGGATGCCATACCTCAATCTGGCATCCCGCCTTTCAAAGTAACCGATTTTGTCGAATTCCCGGTAAGTTCTGAATATTTTCCGATCTAATGTAATTATTCATATATTCTTTCAGAGTAAGAAATGCCCAAATTCTTGTCTGCTTAGACACGGCTCATCAGTGCATCTGTTAATCTCAATTGATGTTTTTTGAACCGTTATAAACAAAGTTGCGTTGTTGTTTTTTTCAAGCTATATATCGGTCTGTCGCTTGATTAGAGTTGAAAAGGTCCAACATATTCAGTTTTGCTTCATATTCCATTTTACTGCAGTCTGTGTTTGTTTTTTTCAAAATGCTTATTCCTTTATTACTCAGCACTTTTTTATTCTAGCGACAGTACATGGCCAGTTTTGGTTGCCAGGAGAGATATTTTTTTATGGTAATGGGTCGCTCATCACCATCCGGCTCTGGTGAGCTCTGGGCGCTATGTGATTGTGAAGAAGTAGCTACCGATGTGCACAACAAACTGAATAAAATTATTGAAGAGGAATGTGAGAAGAAGAGAAAAGTGTCGAATGGGTTAATTTTAGATTGGATTTTCTGTGCTTCTTAGACATTATTTGTTTTCAAAGTGACTTTACATTTAAGTAGTTAATTTGAAGCTATCAGTGATAATGGCAGTCATTTGCTCACGAAAATTTAATTTGGGGGCAATTTCTCTTTCTGCATTTAAAAAAAAACTATGGTTAAATTTTTAGGACATATATATATCTTCGGACTTTTGTATTATACTTCTAATATGTTCCTCTGCCCACATAAGATCGGAGAATTCGACATACATAGGACAATTTTTTCTTGCTCAGCAAAGAGTGTTTAAAATTCTTAAATTTTCAGTTATTTGGTTGAATATTCTGAAGTATATTTTTTCCGATTGTCTTTTCAGATCATTACCACACTTAAATTCCACATATCATTCGCATCGCGACAGGCTTCATACTCATAGCGGACTTCGAAGAACAGGAACCACAGTTTCGAGGTAATTTTATTTAGCATTGTTTGTTAGAAGAGGAAAATGAGTAAAGGTTTATGGGTATTATTGCGCTGTCCATTTTTCTGGAAGAAAGGTTCATTTGGGTGATTTTCTACCTTAGAAAGCAGATTGTGGATTTTGATATCGCATAAAACGGGAATCATTTCTTAAAATTGGTTCCTTCAGAGTAGAGTCTTTGTATTCAGAGTAATATCCTCAGAGTAGAGTCTTTAGAGATAATAGTTTTTGTATTTATAAAATTTATAATCTGGTTATATTAGAAAATTGACACCTGATGAATTGTCACTGAAAGAACGACGAGCCCAATTACGCGGTTATAAATGGGCTGCAGATGCAATTCAGGAAAGAACACAGGAAGATACACCATCGCTCAATGTTCCCTCCTTCTTGTGGTTTGATTCGACTATTGCTAGGTACTTTTATATGTCGGTAATTTAATGAAATTATTTTGGTTCTCGCAACAAAAAAATTCTAAAAAAATTGCGTTGCTTATTCATGTTTAGTATTTATCTGTTATTTCTACTTTTTTCTGAAGTATTATTGTATTATTTTTTATTTTAATTGCTGGCTTAGTTGCTAATACTAGTTATCTTCTATACCTTCTCTTCTGTTCTCTTCCCTCTCTAGCAATTTCATTTTTTTATCTTAAAATTTTAAACAACGGTTACATTATTGTTTTACATTAGTATTAGAATACTTGAATGTTTTACATTCAAAATTCTTTTGCCGAAAGTTTGTTCTTTGGATTCCTAATGATATAGTCTTGCAGAGGAAAATGTTTGAGGAATTCGGGATCTGGGCAGAATTCATTAGTTAGGAAAATTGATCGAACGCGAAGTTTCGAAAAGAAAACTTCACTTCTTTCGCCATCAGCACCTTCCCGGTTAGTTGCATTTTGCAACTACTAGATTTTCTCTTAATTCATAATTTTATACTTCAATTTTCTGCAAAATAGTTTAAACAGTATAAATTCATTATAGAGAAGGAAATGAGACGAAGAGTAGAGGATATTTCCCAACAGAATTATCATTGGGAAGTTTGCATTGGTCGAATCTTTCTCGAAATCATTCTTCATTTGCATCATCTTCAGCTACAGAAGAAACTGAAGACAGGTTTCTTCTTGATATATTACCCGAAGTAGTACTGATAAAAAGTTCATTGTGGCATTAATGAATTGTTTACCGTTAAGTCTTCAACATTTCTTATTTTATTCCACTTTATGCGGGAGACAATTATGAAGATTTGAAAACATTTGCTTGGTAGTTGAATAGCGCACGGGATTTCATGATTTGAATGGTTGGGCAGGTTAAATGAATGATTAAACACAGAAAACGCTAAAAATCTATGAATACAGGTTCATAAGTTTTTATCGTTTCCTTTGTTTAATGTTATTTTATCTCATTTCTCTTTCGCTTTTTGGATCTCTTATTGTTACATGTGTAAGCAATGAAGTCACATCTTCTTACTGAATAGTGTGTGCTCGAGGACATTTTTTAAACTTCACTTTATGAGGTTTTAAATTTGAAAGTAAGGTTACAGCGGTGGCACGTTACGGACGGATTTGGAAGAAGTAACAAATGCTAAGACTGCTAAAACAAATATAGAGCGAAAGGTTAAAGCAACTACTGCACGAACGCATTCGTTCATATCGAAGCAGCAGTTCGCGCCTCGTTCGGAATCTAGCGAAGTTATCTCGACAGCCAGTGGACAACCCGAATGTGATGATCGTACCGACGGGACTTCATATTCAGTTGCCGGAAGCATGAGTACCAATGATGATTTCTTGCAGACAACACCCGGCGAAAGTAATACTCATTGATATTTTATAGGTTTTAGCGAAATTGAAGAGAAATGAAAGTCAGGAAAATATGTACAAATATTTGAACAAAATTTTCCAAAATATCTTCCTAAATTTAGAAAATGTTCATGTATCTTATCGAAGGCTATTTCTTAGCATTATTAACAAAGTGACCAAAATTGTTCGCTTTCGTTTTATGGGTAATTATGATAGTTAGAAATCTTTCTAAATCTAATTTTTGCTATTCATGAGTTGACAAGATGAAGTGACAAAATATCATATATAATGGAGATCAGATTAATCAGATTTTAGTATATCTTAAATAACTGTACATTTTAGAGGATTTTATTAGAATTATATCGTTTCCGATATATTTGCTGCTATTTTTATCTGCTTTTTTCATTGTTTTCGAAATTGACTTGTTCAATTTTTTATTGTTTAATATAATGAAAGATCATACCAGTAATTTTCTTTATCATTTTTTTGGATAGGAGATGAAAAAGCTAGCGAACATACAAGGTACAGCTGTTGGTGGAAAATTAATAAACTTCTGATTTGAATTGAAACTATCATTTTCAGTATCAGAGGATGCATCTGGAGATAATTTAGAATATGCTCCTATGGAAATGAATTCATGGTCATCGGGAAGTGCTTCGCATCTTGGTCTATCATTAGGTGATGATTGTAACTTTTCAATATAATTGCTAAGAAAAAGGCTTTATCAGTACGAATTGAAAGGAAGCTTAAATACTTAGCGGAAATCAAAAGCTTTTTAGAAGCATAAGTTTGGTCTGAAGTAGTGAAGTGATTGGGTGCAACAGGGAAAAAATTGGAGTGAAATATTTGACCGAATTTTCGTGATAAATTCTTACGTGACATCTTCTATAATTTATGTTTTCAGGAGAGCCACAATTCAATTTGGAAGAAGTGCGATCGTATGTATCTGACAGCAGTGATAGTTGCTATTCTTCAATGGCAGCAAACGGTGCACCGCGGTAAATTCCTCATTTAGACTTTCTGATAATTCTAATAATTCGCTCCCTTATCTTGAAGTAAAATTTTTTCATGGAAATCTTCATAAATATGTATTCAGAGCATATTCTTTCGGCACATCACATATTCTACATCAGCAACCGCGGCGTTCAGGAAGAAAACTAATGTATCCCGAACACAGTTCACCAGTACCTGATTTTCTGTAAGTGCAATACTGCTGATGTCTCGTAAATTATCATATTTCGAATCTCTTCAATTTTCGCTTTCATTTCTTTGATCACACTGTTTTTAACCTCATGATCGTTTTTGTTACAGACGTAATAGTGGAACCTTGTTAGAAAGCGAAGATATGCATCGATCAAATAAGCCATCATCATCAACCTGTGTTTCTCAAGAAGATGCTCGAAAGAGGGCTTTTTCATTAGGCAGCAGCAAATCGTGGTTTCAGTATGTTAAATTCTAGATTCTTATGTATATATATATATATATATACTAGATAGGTAATGTAGATTTTAAAAAACCCCGAGATTTATTCATTACTAAATGGATAACTTTTTCCTTTATCTATTAGACTTTTGAGCAAAATATAATATAATTGCAGAAAGCCATTTCGAAAGCTATCTCGGGATTTTATGTCTCGTGCACATCGTTTATCGAATACATCTCAAGCATCAACGAGTTCAGCTGGTCTGCCACTCGTCCATTCCCCAAATTCTTCCTTATTGCCTTCAACACCTCAAGATCCAGTGTCTCGTGGTAAGTTTCGCCTGCTTCGTTTTATTTTTTTTTAAATAAATGAGATTATTTTCTTTTTTTTTTTAAATAAATAAAAGTTTTATTTTTCTTCTTGCAGTAATTTAATATATTCTTTTACATTTGTTTTCGTTTTTTTTACTGTTATATATGGTACTCAATGGCATACTTGTGATCATAATAACTTAAATCACAATAAGATGCGTTGTAGCAATTCCTTATTTGTTCACTTAGCTGAACCTAAACACTTTATTGTGGTACAGAGCTTTTATTCGAACTGTGCATAGACATACGACTGTTAATTGTGTGCGAATCGAGATTATCTCATGTTAGCTGATCAAACTGACCAGATGACTGTATTAAACTCTACTAGATTTGGTAGTCCTGAAGATATTTTAATCTTGGTTAGACTTATTTTCTCAACAAAATTATCAGAAAAGAAATAGAGCGTTGGATTTTTATTCTTTGTTTAGGCGTGGAGTTATGTATATGGTTTCTATACTTTCTCATCCTTTTGAATTAAAATGTAAATTTCAGTTCGATCAGGAAGCATAGGGTCAGGACTTTCAACTCCATATTATAAACGTCACGTGAGCAATGATCCTACAGGTGATCACGTCCCAGTAGATTTCGGTGGTGGTGGCTTATCACTTGGCAAGTCAGCAAGTAGTTCATTACACAGTGTCGATAGTTCGTCGAGGTATATTTCTCTATTTACCTGCTTAATTTGTTTTGCAAATAAAAACCGACTGTTGTAGAAGTTATTATATTTCGTTGAAAATATAGAAACAATGAGCACACTGCTGTTATAAGTAAAACTTACTTTATTTATTGTTATTTTCTTGCTTTTCCAGATCACGAACTTCATCCTTTGGTTGTGGACAACGGTGTTATGGATTACGCGATACAACCGATGTTGCCATGCATGCTGCGGATGCAGAAAGCGAGTGTATTTCAGCACTTTCGTCACGATGTACATATGAACGATGTAGGGAACAATGTTAGCTTATGATCATCGTTTTTGTGTATATGTAAAGCATTTTTTTAACTCAATATTTAGAGTAATATTAGACGTAAACTGTAAGGTCTAAATAAGTTGTGGGATACGATGAGAAATATGAAGTTAGATGCGAAAAAGCTTTAAGGAATGATTAGACTTATAATTTTTTTCTTGATGGCAATTTTAAGTGGTTTTCTGATCATCATTTCATATTTCAATACTCTTAGAAATACGGAAATAATAAATATTTCCCCTTTTATGTTTACTTTGTAGTTTCTACCATGGTAATGAAGTGGAAGATATTACTTAATGGTATAAAAAAAGTGAAATCCTTAAAAGTTAAATTATAGAGATTTGCTGTATAGTAATAAAGTATTACATAGTTCTTTTTCTGTTACTATCGGTTATTCCTTAATATGGTAAGAAAAACTGCCGACAGTTTATATATTGGATTGAGATTGTCTTTATGATGAAAGCAATTTCAGTCAATAACTCAGCTTTCATACCAAATAAATTTGATGAAGCAGATGATTATGTTATACGAGATCCGGCAAATGTATCGGAGTTCCATATCAGTTCACCACGTGTTAGTCATGAAGGACAACTGTGTGCCAATGGTTATCCAGATTCTCGTAATTCACAGATTTTCGAAACAATACAAGAAAGCTTATCAGGGAGATCGTCTCCTGCAAAGTTTGTTTAATCTTTGTAGTTCATAATGATATTGTCACTTATGTTGTTCAGTTGAAAAGATGTTGAGTCTTTTTAAACCTTCTAATGAATATTCGATTAGTTGTTAATGGAAAAAATTGTAATTTTAGAGATACTGATTGGATTGAGAACCACGGAGAGCAAGAAACCTGTGACAAAGCGGATAGAAAGTCCGAAAACGGTGAACATACTCAAAAGAAAGTTTCTAATGAAGGTAGTAACAATGGTGACGGTGAGCGAGAACAAGGAAAGATACTGAATTCCGATCCTGACTTAGAATTTGTTTCTGTGGACGTAAGCTTCGCTTTCATGTCGATAAATAAAACTAGCAGAATTGTTTTGTTTACTGGACTAATTGCATAATTCTACTATTTATTTACTGGATAGCAAAATTACTGGTCCAGTAAACAAGTTTAAGGCTTAACAGAGGTAATTCTAACAGCTACAGTTTGCAGTTTGGTATGTTAGTTTCATGAAGCTTCTAGTATCAGGACAATAAGGTAACTGAGCAGTCCATTTTCAGGAGGAATAACATCAGCATAATTTAATCACATTTTTTGCTCATATTCTATATATGTCGTTTAGATCTGAGTTATGAAACATTTCAATTACAGTAGTTAGAATTTTAAATTTCATTTGGAACAAAAATTCTAAAAATTTCTTTGCATTTGAAAAATTGCGGAAATAGCTATATTGTTTTGCAGTCCTCTCAGTGATATTTTGAAAATTCGAACAAGTTTTGCGAACGGAGAAGGATCTCATCGAAGAAGTTTCGAGAAGTTGCGCATATTTTGGAATGGGGTTTTTCGTTGCAAAAGTGTCGGTTTTAAGAAAAGCGAATGTAGCATTCCTTACATATATAAATTCGTTGCAGGATTTCTTGACTCTTCAATTTATTTCACTTTCAGGAGATCCTTTTTCATCGTATTGCGCAAACATGTAATTTAATTTTTCATACATGGAAATTTGAAATGTGATGAATGTTTGTGTTGCTTATTTTTTACGTCTATGCCGTTACGACGATCTCAGAAAAAAATTTTTTTTTAATATGTTTTTTTGTTCTTATTCACTAGGTATTACAGAAATGTTACAAGAATATTAGGTTAATTGTTAACAATTTTTGAATGTCACTTTTTCCTGATAAAATAATCAGTGCTAATGCGCGTTAGGTTTTGAGAGATCTCACTTCACTATATCACGGGCTTTAATTACTCAAAGAATAATTATTTTCACTTCGGGAAAGCTATTGAAATTGTAAGAAAGCAGTTTTTTAATATAATAGTAGCTATTGTTCGCTTCAGTTCTAGCTCTCCATCTTGTCTGAGGTAAGTGTTTTATCTGTTTTCTATCATATATGGTTGAGGCTGCTGCTTGCAGAAATCGAAAACTCATTAAATGTTCGTCTTTATTGTCGTTGCATGATCTCAGCTAATACGCTGATGCGTCATTTTTTCAGCTTTGACGATAAAATTTCCTTCGTTTGCTAACCAGTGTCTTTTTAAATGGCAAATTTTAATCAATAGAGTTGCATACCAAATGTGTTTTGCTCTATTTCAGCTTTGTACAGTGTTTTATCTGATTTTTAATATTGTAATTCAAGAACTTTCATCTTGGAGTGCTTTCCCTGTGGTATTTATTGAAAAGCATCTCCGATGTCAGAAGTTTGTTCTTTCCCGATTTGTATTGCTGATTGTTTCTGTTAAATTCTAATGACAAATATTACTTTTTTTGGTTTTCTAATCGCACATTTTAGAATGCCCAATTATTTTTTATTTAATTGCTTACCAATCGTTACCAATCGTAGCTTTTAAATTTTAATTTTCTGAGTGACGTCTTATTCCGTAATAGTGCACAAAAATGGTATAATCGGTTTGAAGTTGTCTCTTTTATCATTTTGCTCATTTCAGTGGGACGCAATCTTGCCCTTTTTAAAATTCCTTTTGTTCTTTAATTTTATTTGCTCTCGAACTGTATCTATAGTTTTTGTGAAGTTTTAATAAAGAAGTGAATTTTACTCTTGTATGTTTTTTCGATATTGAGGGGATGTTTTCATGAGAAATTTCAACTTTCACGTCATTATTGTGTATCGTCCTTCCAATATTTGAAATTGAACAGTGTAGGATATTTGGAAGTTTTTGTGATTGTTGCAATACTGTTAGTGTGAAGAAAGTTAGATGATATGTTATGTTGGATTATCATACAACATGGACACTAATTAACGTTTTAAATTTCAGATATACAAGTGCAAATGCGTAATAACGGTAAAATTTGCATATACAAGTGCAAATGCATAATAGCGGTAAAATTTGCATATTTTAAGACGTGATTTTAATTTTACCATTCCGCTGCTACAAAGAATCAAATTGACAAGTTGAAAAGCAATAGTTTCTTTTTTCATTGTAAGTGTTGGTTGCTTGATGTGATGTGCTATGAGAAGCGCAAAAAGGTGGTTTTTTAAACTTCAGTCAATTAATCTGTTTGCAAAAAATATCTGCTAAAATGCGATAATGGGATAAAAACAAAGTAGCATTTAATTCATGGCAGTAGTACGTCATAGGCCTGCAAGAGTCTGATTTCACACCCAATTTGGGTACAATCGTATTGGGATTATTAAAGATTGCTGTACGGCGGAAAACAACGATGCATGGATTGGGGACAAAGATGAGTTCCAACTCTATATCATCAAAAACGGTTACCTCGGAAGGCGGTGATGATTTTTCGAGACGGTCAAATATGATGTAAGCTTAGGCCTAAAGATGGAACTTTAATAAATAGAAAAACCTGACATATGTACTTTAAGAAAGTGATGTTGGAAGATGAAAGAATTGAATCATGATGAAGGAGTCTTAAAATTTATTAAATAATGGAAAGGTGATGCAACTAAATATGATCGATTGCGAGTCACACCTTAACATATCTTTAATTAATTTAGGTTATTGATAGATTAGAAAGTAAGAGACTGAACACACGTAGTTTTTCTTCGATACTTCAGCTATTTATGTGTTCATTTTCGCAGAATGTCAGAGTCGAAAGTTAAGGATAAAATAATGAAAAATTCGCGAACCAACGACAATGACGAGGCAAATAAGAACGAGAAATTTGAAAATATCTCATTAACTGAGGAGCCTAGCATTGATGATTTGGTCAGTTAATATTTCTTATAAGACTGTTTACCGAAGAAGATCTCATGCGATTATTGGTTATATGAGTCAAGGATCAAATATAAGAAATGAACAAAAAAAAATCATCAGTTAGAGATTTTTATATTAAAAGGTCTTTCGGATCCAAGTAATAAGTGCCTCTTTGATCTGGCTTGGTAATAATTGTTCCCTTCTAATGAATCTATAACTTTCACAGACTGAAACACATTTGAACTTTTAATGAAAATTATTTGAGGTGGAGGAATGGGTCAAAGTTATGCTTGGGAAAGGTATAAAAGGTCTAAGCAATGAATTCATGGCATTATATTCTATAACGAAGCCAACAAAAAACAGTTATAGCATTTTTGCGGCTAATCGAAATTCCGGTAAAAACACATCTGTCGTCATTCCATTATCTTTTAAGACATGAAATATAAACATGACTTAAAATTCATTCCAGCTGGAAAAACTGATATTTGTCTGATTTGATTTTTGGGGGGGCATAAACTGATCGTTTTGGACATGTTTTGGATCAAATCATTTTGCTAGAGTTTTGAAAGCCAGAATTTTTCAAAATTCTTCAGTTTTTCAAGCTTTTAAAAATACGAAAATGATGTTAAGACCGAAATCGTTACCGGAATGTTGTTTGTTTGAACGATTCGCGCGTGAAACTTAACAATCATCCATCCGGTAATGATTATATCCACGCCAATTATGTCAGTACACCTTTTTCAGAACGGCGTTTTATCTGCACTCAGGTCATTCCCTCATGACTCTTACTCTTTCTTCATCCATTTCTTATCGAATTATTAAAACCATAATGCAAGAAAATTTGACTTCAAATTCGATTCAAAATCTATTGCGAATTTGAGAATTTCAGAGTCAAGTTTACAGATGCGTTATCAATAAAAATATATCCGGATGAATAATAATGCAAATTTTGAAAATTTAGACTGAATTTGGATTATGTTTAGTTAAATCAGAAAGCTCAAAATGCTAATTTTAGGCTCCTTTGGATTGTACTATTTATGATTTTTGGTTCATGATTATTCAAGAAAAAGTGAAATACATTATTATGCTGACAAATTTTATTGAAAAAGGTTATATCAAGTCGGCGCAATACTTTCCATTTGATGTTGATAAAACCGATAACTACAACGATATTATGGTGACATGCCTTACAGTAAGCTCAAATTTTGAAAACTTTAATTTGTATGGCTGAAGTTGATTTAACGATTAAATTTAGATTTAATTCTTTATCTTTCTGTAATATCTTGCACCAACCATTTCTCAAACATTTTTTGTCGTTCATGAGAAATTTTAGTGTGAACGTCGCGTGGATTTTGAATGTGAAGTATGGGAACGATCGTTGATGGTTCAGTTGTCAGATATGAATTCGATAATTGTGACACATTTCCACTGGACTAATTGGCCTGATCACGGAATACCTAATAGCTACTCTTGTCCCTTGCGTCTTCTTGAAGTGGTGACTTTTTATTACATTTTCTCTTCTTCGTTTGTTATAATAAGTTAAAGAATTTCTAACGTTGAATCACTAAAAATGGAACAAAATCAAAACCAAAAAAAAAAATAATTAAAATGGAATCTCAACTAAATTAAGCTAAAATAAAAACAGTAATGGATATTGTTTCGTGAAATTAAATCCAAAAAATTTTAAATTTCATGTTAGCAATTTAAAAGTATTATTACTTGTATATATTTTGAAAATTATCATTTCCTGTCGCAAAAACTCCATTTATTGCTCATTTTCTACTTATCAAAATAAAAAAAAATCTCGGACGAACATTAATAGTAAAATCTGAATCTAATTGCTATTTAACAGGTACGAATGTCGTTGGAACCAATAGTACTGCATTGCTCTGCAGGTATTGGACGTACCGGTTGCCTAGTACTCATCGAGCTGATTCTTGAAAAATTTTTGTGCAAACAAACTTGCCCTGATATGGGTTCTGCGCTTTTTGAAATACGCAAACAACGTGCCTATTTGATTCAGAATGACATTGTACGTACATTATTCATATAATATTTTATGCAAATTTTTTTTTCATATTTTGATTTATGTGTGTTTGTATTTTAAATTGAATTTTTAAATATTTTCCTAGATTTTTACATATTTCGACTCGCTTTTTTGATATTACAATCTTAATGAATCTAATTTTATTTGACATTTGAAGTTTTTTCTTTTTTTTTTAAAAAAAAGGAAGTCAGTAATTTCTTTGATATTTGTCATTGCTATTGAGTTTAATGATGCAATCAATGATGATTCATTTAGGATAAGTAAGTAAGGCATAGAAAAGCCACGTTTATTTTTATTTGTACATGTGATAGCTCTACCTGTAAGAACGTGATAGCTTTCAGCAATATCTCTATGTTCATCGTACACTGCTGCACTTTTTCACGTTAGCTGGATTTATCAGAAAGATGGATGAAGTGCGCGAGTTCATTAAAGATTACGATCAATTTATGATTGCTAAATTTACTGCGAAGAAAAAATTTTCTAAACGTCGAGTTCAAGCACTTTAATTATTCCTTCATTGAAATTTGTGCATGATCATTGCTAATTGTGAATTTTTATTGAATTATTTCGAATCGCATTAAAAATTGTAATGGAATTTATTTGGCTTCAAACGTTATTTGATGAATCGCAAACTATAGAAGCAAATTTTACATTTCATTTCAGCTGACATGAAAACAAGTTAACAATAATTGAAATAATCAAATACGAATTTTTCGTAATTTTTTATGATGCAAGAGTAAACGTAAGCAGATTTCTGTTGCTTCAAAAATTGCCACGTTGTTTTGAAATAACTTTTAAAACATCATTTAACTTCTTCCAATGAGCGGTGATTATTTTCAAATTTTTAAAAGTACATTGGAAGTAGGTATAAAAATTTGGATACATAAGTTACACCATTTTCTTTCATTGTATTTTATGCAATTATCGCACAAAAAATGAGACCTACGATGTCAAGGGTCGTTTCTCATTCAGTGTACAGGAATATTTTTATCTCGCATTAGAGAGAAGAATAAAATTGGAATTTTCAATGATATGGAAAAATAAAATTATTTTAATAAAATTAAAAATAAAATCAAGCCACAATGTTGTCTGTATTTTTTTCATTTCCGTACAAATTTGAAAAATAGCAAAAAATGAGACAATAAATCATAAACCATCAAATTCATTAACACTGATTCTAATTTCAATTTTGACATGTTATTGAACTCATTATTTTACTTTGACCAGCAACAAGAATTGATATGTTCATAAGCAAAGACTGAAAAATCCAATGAAATATCCAAATTTGCATTTATTTAATTTTATATAAAATTCTATCCATCAATTTTATAATGGTTGCTTTTTGAAAAACTGAGTATGAGTTTGATTTTTCTAATAAACCATCATTAGTAGCATTTGAGAAATTGTCAAAAGCTTTCTTTAAAAAAAGGCATTTTTAAACTCTAGAGAAGTTTCAAGAGATTCGCAAAAACGTTGGTTTTAGTATAATATATATCTGTATAAATCATTTTTGGAAGTGAACTTGAATATTTCTGTTGTTGAAAAGCACGATATATTGAATGCACACAAAAAAATTAACAGCTTCTGTAATTTTGCTCATCAAAACAAACTGGAACATTTTTTTTATGCTAATAGCTTTTAAATATTTAAAAAATAAAAGGACCGGCCGAAATACTTGCCGGTTAATTCACTCGTAGTTTATTGCTAGTCATTTGCTTCCTTTAAAACAAACTTTAAGGAAGAGAAATTTTATGTGATGCTGCACAGTGCATATTAGCCTTTTTCCTCACACATAAGGATCAAAAGGCAATGAAGAAACAGTGGGCTAAATAACACTTTCTTAACTCACTTTTTTTGACAATTTTATTTAAAATTGACTTACCTTTCTGTACTAAGCCTACTTTTTTTCGCAGAAAAAAAGTAAAATATAACAAAGCTATAATCTTTTAATTTGTTCTATCATTTGTACAAGAATGAAATTAAAATAGATTCAATTATGAAAAGAGAACGAGAGCTTATCAATTTTAGATCTTTGACCTGAAATAAAAAGAAATAAATAGTTGAACAGATGTTATATATAGCGTTTTCTTATTAAATTGTCCTGATGAGCGGTGGTATAATATTTCTAATTTTGTTGAGAATATTTGTAGTATCGCAATGTTTGATAATAACATGTTTACCGATTCTTAGCACTCTTGTTTGGGCGTTGTTGGAATGTTCGCGCAAAAAACTGCAATTAAGCCCACCTGTACCACTTGTTAGAGGGCCAGAACATTTTAATGTGGTTAGTTTGAAATTGGGATAAAGCAATGTACAAAGCCTTTGCATAATTATAATTGTTTAACTAGTTGTAATTACAATAAGCAGCTTAAATTTAATTTGATCAACTAATTGTATATGTAATAATTACTTGAACAAATTAGTAATTATTCGCCTTCCCAAGAAGTTTGAAATATAGATGATTTTTTTAACACCATTTATGATCAAACATTTATAATAAGACTAAAAAAGCAAAAAACTAGAAAATTGACAATTTTGTTTTTTTTTCTTCTCATAACAGAAACAGGGGCATAACACGAACGTCTTCTCGCTCTTCTATTTCTTTTTTTTTAGGATAAAACACAAGGAAGTAGAAGTTCTGGGATGAAAACTACGAATGTGAAAGCACCATTAAAGCCATTTAAGATTTCAGCCTTAAGTGGTCAGCACACTACAACAGGTTTAAATTGAGCTTTTCTAAAATTTCAACTCAAATGATGGGAATTCTCCAAAAAGAAAAAAAAATGAAAAACTTAAATTTTACTCAGTATTGATTAAAAATTAAATATTAAAAAGGCAGATTTATCAAATTTCTGACTTTCAAATTTGAATTTTCCTTTCAATTTGACAAATATGAAAGCCTGAAATAAAATAGCTATAGAGGGAAACGAACCTAAGCCTACAGCAGCATCGTTGAAATGTGGCCGAACGCAAAATTCTCGTACAGTGCTAGTAAAATTTTGCCATTTGTTATTCAAATCTGGTAAATTTAAAGGCTTATCAATATCATGCATCAACTTCCTTCAGGCATGATACTTGGATTCACCATTAAAACAAGCAAGATATCACTTTTAAAGTGCTTAAAACAGAACAGTAAAATATTTTTTCAAATGATTAGAGTAAAGAGGGACATTATCTTTAAATTCTTGACTAAATTGAATTTTATTTGAATTCCTACAACTCATTTATAAATAATATGATGCGTGCCGTAAATATGAGAGCGAAGAAAAGAATGTTATTAATTATATATGTGAATCGTTTTTGTATAATTTATTTCCTTTGCTAAAATAAAGCGATAATTACTGAATTGCAAACTCCTAAGAGTACCGTTAATTAATCAGGCAGTACTGTCAATTGATTCAAGTAAAGTTTAGCCATATTCCCATACTGCTTTAAGCTACCGCATTTGGTAAGACAGAAAAAAACAAAAAATTAAAAATTGTTTTCAATTAATACATTTATTCTAAATTCCTTAAATTACGTAACTTGAAAGTAAATGAATTGTATCTCATTTTTAATCTTTAATTGTAGGTTTTACCTTCTGATGACACAACGAAACATGTGGAATCGTTGCCAGAAAGTTCAGCATAGAAATATGCAATTTAATTGTAAAATACTGATGATCAATTGTCATCCCTACAAAGTGATAATTATTCAGTAAAGTTTTTTGTTCATTAATTTTGGTAGTAGCGTTAATGTTTAATTTCTCGCTAATATTGATGTTAAATAAATTTTTGATTCATTGGAATTTCAAATAAGCACCGCGAATTTTATTTTAAATCAGACTTCAATTAAAAAATTGCAAAATTGTATTATCATCAGCGATGAAATGAAAGTCCCAAGCTATTGTACTTTCAAAGATCAATTAACTTTTGATGTGGGCAAAATTTGTCTCTGCTTGTCTCCATATATTATTGCGTAAATAATTCTTCCATTGTGCCTATTTTGTAGATGAACATCGTAATCTATGATCTGTTTATATGCTTAATGTATTTCTTCATAGTTTCGCCAAAGGTACTTTCTTTCTAGTCAAAATTATGCCCTGCGACAGTAAATATCAGCATTATTACTTCACAAACCAAAAACGTTATGTTCGCTTTTATATTTGCATAAATGAGAAGCCGAAGCGGTTTGAACGTGAAAGTCAAACAGTTTCAGATAAAAAAGCTTTCAAATATTTTAGTCAAATGTAAGAACTCTTTTAGATTTACACAAAACTCACATGATTTTATTGTGATTAGTAAATGGCGGTCAAACGGAGAAGAAGAATGGGTGAAACCAAAACTGAAGTTGAACTGCTTGAATTTTAAAGCTAAGCTTGCATGTAAATAAAAAAAAAAAAAAAAAAATTGTGAGAATGTCAAAGCTTGCGTCGAAATATTTATCGTCTCTTTTGATATTTCAAAAATAAACCAATGAAAGATTCAATTTACAAAAAGTGAAAAATTGATATAAATTATTTATTTTCGTCTTTTGCTTATTTAGGCATTTTTTATAATCAGTTCTGGTGTAAAACACATTTCTCCGCAATAAAGACAATAAATTTTTGCCATCGATTTTAAAAATTGTTTCTTGCATTTGGAATTAAAATGGATTTTTTTTGAAATAACACATCTCAATAATTTTTTGTTAATCAACAGTTGTTAGATTGTGAATTTAAGCGAAAATGAAAGTGGCACATTTTTAATTCAATTTCAGTTCTGACTGATAGCTAAGTCTAAAGGAATTGTCTGAAACATTGATTAGAGGATTGGAGGAATTTGTCAAGTAGTTTCTTCGTATGTGCAAGGCTGGTTTGTTATGCAAGAGATCCAACGTATGATTTAAAAGGAAAAATCTGCAAGCCCTAGTCTTATACACTTTCTTAATTATCCCATAATGTTTAAATAAAGATTAATAATTATACACTATTTTGCACAAATATTTAATCGTTTTCAATATTCGTTCAAAGTATAGCAGAAAAACTTGTTAAAGTAAATAGTGAAATTTTATAAGGTGAAAGAAAAGGATAAAGTAATGCATAAAGATATTTTATAAGTAGGAATAGCTTGATAACTATGTCCTTAAGTTGCCCAGTATATAAATAAATAATCTTAATCTATAGAAAACTGATAGATCTTTTTGTAATACACAGAGATGTAATTTCAGAAAATTGTTAATAATTTTAAAGAATCTCAAGCTTTCAATCGTTTAAAGTTACAATATTTGCAATCAAACAATTGATCGATCTTTTTAATAAATATAGCATAAAATGACAAGGTGATCATCACTCCAACAATAATTTTTAAGTTTTCCAAAAGGACAAAATAATTTATTAATTTACTAATCAAATTCGCTAGAATAGGAAGCAGTTTGGTGTGCTAAATTTATTTAGCATAAATTTAAAAAAATGCGTTGGAATAGTTTAAAAAAAGGATAAAAATGATAAATAATGTGAAAAGAAAGCGGAAATGACTGGAACAAAATGCAGTCTCTTGCACATTTTCGTTTTCTATGAGTCACTTTCACTGAAGCTTAAACTATTTCTGCTTATCAGCGTGTTCTTTATTAATGATAATCATTGTTAAATGATGTTAAATGGTTATTGATGCGAAATTTTTATCATTTCCACGATTGCTTTATCTCTTTTCGCTTTAGGCGAAAATTTCGAAATTTTTTCAAGTAATATTTTTCGTAACTTCTATAATTTTATTAGCATCTTCACTGTCATGGCTTGTCATCTTTACTGTCATCTTTACTGTTACTTCATCACAACAAAAAATGAAACTATGCACAAAATAAGCAAATGATATTCATAATGAAAAGTGTACGGAATAGCTCTAAAGCTTGTTATATTCTTCCATAATGGGCCTAATTCTTGTTAGTGATAAATTAGAATCGAACAGTCGGTCTTTCATAAAAAAAGATTCAAAGAACAAATTTGCTCGATTTGAACTGCTTCTCGAATTTGTGTAAACGGACAGGCGGTCGAGTATTTAGAATGTACGGAAATCTACATGAGTGATAGCTCATTAGCTAATGAATAAGAAAGGCAAGACTATAACTTGCAATAACATAAATGTGAATCACGTGGCGATCCTACAAAGCAAATTAACTCTCTTTTATATTAAAAATGCAATCTGACAACAAATAACAGTATTGATTAAGCCAAGCAAATCTGGCTAGGATCTGTTTTAATTAAAAGAAATATTTTAATTCAAAGACACTATTTTAATTCAGAAGTTACGAAAAGAATTTTTAGAAAAATGGGAAGAAACTATTTAATTTTTGCATAACTGGAAACTTTTTAGAAAAAGCCAAAAAAAAGAAATTTACAAGCGAATCCATAAAAATGACTAGAATTTGGACCAGATCATAATGAAGTGTGGAAATAAAAATAAGCAAAAGTGTAAAATAAGCAACGATTGATGAATCGGTAAGATTAATGATAACTGAAATAATTGCGCATAATTGGCACAACTAAGTAGGAAATAGAGGAGATAATTCAATCAGTTCGCAAGTAAAGGAGTGAGAATGACAAGCAATTATATTTGCAAACTAATGGGAAAACAAAAATTACCTAAGTTGCTAAGCTTGAAGCTTGAAGTTTGGAGGGAATTTTTGCTATGACCAGATGATTAGGGTCTGAGATCTGAGTAATAGCACTGAATGCATTTAGGTATGTATGCGTGTTTATTTGAAATGAATTTTTAGAAATTGAAATGAAATGAAAATGTTGAGAGAGCCAGTAGAATCATTTATCATTTGGTTACAGCCATTTGGCTCTATTAAATTTGAAAAAAAGTGTTCGAAAGAGAACACATGACCTAGCTTTTACTTTAACATACAATGCTGATTAGCAAGATTATTAAGTTTCTCCTCCTTCCTTTCCCGAACCAATCTACATCCTCTTCCATTTCACAATCCGGTCTATACATATCATCGTATCCTCTTTCCTCTCACGATTCATTCTATACATATTACCATATCTTACTTCACTCGTTTGTTTTTTTTTAACTTACTAATTAATGGAACTGTAATAGTTTATATATTATATTTGAATATTGTCAATTTTTTATTTTTATTTAAAGAAATCTCGATCATATTGCATTTTCAGTACAATAAAGAAAAAAAAGACATAGGCAAAGTTGATATGCTCCATATAAATTGGCAGTGACTTGCTGATGTGCCCAAGCAGGAGGTTTAGAGATATAGCCGAGGTTTTGAGATTTTATTGTTTAACTTTTCAATATTGATGAACATTAGTGTGAAAGAGATAAAGGACAAGTGGAAACAAAAGAAAAGAGACAAATAGATAAACAGATTATTGTCATTAATATCCTTTTGCTAACGTCCCTCAGGTATTTCTGTCTAGAACTCGGATAACGTGAAAAGACATATGAGACAAATGCCATTTGTTCATTCTTCCTTCGGCGTTTAAATCTTTTTTTAATCGTTTTCATATATCATTGCATTCGACCTAATTTAATTACGAATTCAATTAATCCAAAAATTTTCAATGCAGTTAGATATTGATCTGTTCCCATCACCAGTTGTACAGATCAGAGCTGTATGGCGACACAACAAGATACCTTCAATGATAAGGCTATTTTAGATCATTCATTATCAACTGATATCACTTATGTTTTTTTATAATGTCTAAACAATAATAGTGCAGTATTTGTATAATTGAGGAAAAGTTTTTTAAATTAACTTCTGATGGGATGGTTGGCATTTTAAGCGAAAATCTTCTAAAATAAATTATTAATATCCATAATATGCCTTATCACTGGATATATCATTTGGTATCGTTAACCTCTAACCGATTATTCTCTTCAATGTTAGCCAGAAATAGTTTAGTCTATATATGGATTCCAGTAGGAACATATGAATCTTGAAACTTTGCTTCTGTAAATTATTGTCCTGTCACTGCATTGCATCTTTGCTTATTTCTACTTTTTTAAACACTTTTATATTCTACACATCAAATGCACGCAAGTGCAAATGTATTTATCTTGCATTCCTTGCAATTCCATACAAATTTTTGCATATTATTTGTTAAAAAAAATTAAAAGTTAAATGTTTTTGCTAAAAGTGTCTAAACGTCATTTTTTTTTAGGCACTAAAATTTTGCGAATTCTTGCAAACAATCGTGCATTAATGATAAGATGCTTATCAATCCAGTTTTAAAATTAGTATGACATTTTAAGGATAACTGATCGGATTTACTACTGGAACTTCTCCATTTAATCTTGTATACTTTCCAATTATTTTTACCGCCATTATCTTTTGAATTCTCGAAAACAGCTAAATTATAATAGGATGACCGTTTTTGTAAACAAAAACTTTTCTCAAAATTCAAATGATTTGTTGCACCGAACCGCTTGTCTCAATCACTGTTACTTTTATCTCTTTCCTCCAATTAATTAATTTACCAATAAATGCAAACTGTTGTGCTTTCATTGGGAATTAGTGAATAAATAACATTGAAAAACTAATTTTACATTTCAGAAAAACGTTAATTTATAAATATATTAGTTTTTGAACCTTGCTTCAATTAATTTCGTTTTGGGAACACTTTCATTACTGGTTGAGAATGGATAAGATATTATTGAAGTCATTATTAATTAACTTATTAGCTATTGGTTGGTTATCGATATTAGCTAAAAGATAAACCATGAAGTGAAAAATTGTATTGTTCTCGTTAGTACATTGCTTAGTTTGTTTATTAAAATAAAACGAATAAAAATTTGATGAATAAAAGTCTGAGTCGTATACTTGATAGCCATTAAGCAATCAGTGGTAAGTTAGCAAGGACGAATATGCTTTCCAATGAGTTAAAAAGAGATGAGTTATTCGTCGGATTCTTCCATTAAAATGGAGAATATTAACGATTCAATTTAAATATAATTATTAAGTGCATGATGAATGAAACATAATCTTTGATTTGCATATGATTTTAAAACTAAGACTTGAAGAAGTAGCTTGGCTCATTTCCTTACAAATTGACATTTCAACGAAAATGATTTACAAAATCATACTGTTGTATTTTGCAGGAAGATTAGAGTTATATTTGTAGGAGCAAAAAGAGACAAAATCTAGAAATACCTCAGCTCCACGATGCATATATTAAGTCTTCATGTTGTTATCGTATGGCTTGCATTAATATTTTATTGTCTCCACGATGTAGCAGCACAAGGAACACATGAAAAATCTATACCACCCGGTACATCTTCGCTAACATTTGTGTTCGATACAACTGGATCGATGAATGATGATTTGATTCAAGTGCAAGATGGCGCAAAGAAAATCTTGGATACTGTGCTCAAACAGCGCCAAAAACTTATATACAATTATATCTACGTACCCTTTCATGATCCTAGTAACTCTCTTTACTAGTTATTAAAAGTTCTTAATTATGGAATAATTAATTAATTAAAATAGAACTGTGCGTCAAAAAGTGTGATACTTAATGAACAATAATTTTGTGTACAAAAGTTACTTAGTTTGAAAGTAACCTGTCGGTTCAGTGTAAAAGAACTTTTCAGCATTTGAAAAATGGTATTCAGTGAGTACGAATAAATGGATAATTGTGCAGAAAAACCGGATAATTTAGCAAAGTTTTAAACCGTTTGCTATAATTGCACTTGCTTGAGGTGTAGAGCGAAAGCAACTAAATAGTTCATGAAAATTCTGCAATAAAAGAATTTTAAAAAAATGGAGAAACATAGATAATAGGACGGAAAATTAGCTTTCTCATAAGATCTAAAATTTCTGAACTGGCGTTTTGAAAAATTCCTCAAAATTTCATTTACTTCTTATTGATAATAGAAAAATTACTATATCAATTTGCTGAATAAATTTAATTTTTAACTTCAAAAAATTAAATTTACCCGTATGCTGACATTAAAGTCGTAAAATCTCTCACTGTTGATTGTGCACAGTTCTACAAGTTTTTATTTGCAATTAATAATTGCTTGAGTTTCTGTGAAGTTGAAAGCATTTATTAAATGAACTATTTTATTTGCTTGTTTTTCAAATTCTCGGAATTTTCAAAGTATAAAAATTCCAGGAGTTGGGCCAGTGTTTTCTACAACTGATCCTAGAACTTTCCAAAGGCATCTCAACTCCGTACACGTAGTAGGTGGCGGCGATTGTCCTGAAATGACACTCAGCGGTTAGTTCACTTAATTTTAGAACGTTGATACTGTAAGTGCAGTAGTACTTCTAAGAAAGTAATCTACTTGGAAAAAGAAATTCAGCGTGAATTCAATTTGAGGATGATGCCGGCATGAAGTTCTTAAGTTATATGAATTCTTAATAAGTATGTTTCATTTCAAAAAAGTAAGCCATATAATCTGATTTGATGCTTATTATCAGGATCTTCAAATTTTTTCAGGCATCCAATTGGCACTGAAGGCTTCATTGCCTGCATCTTTTATTTATGTGTTTACTGATGCCCGAGCTAAAGACTATCATTTAGAAGATCAAATTGTGAATTTGATTCAAGAAAAGCAAAGTTCTGTAAGTTTCCTTAGACTAAATTCCCTCAGATATCTAAAATATCAATATGGGAAGCCTGTAGATTGTAGACTTCTATGAACTACGATCAAAAATAGCATTTTGATAGAAAAGGAATGTTATTGTGATCTATGATGGAATGAAAACAACCCTTGTTGACATTGTCTGACATTTTTTAAAATTGTTCAGATAATTAGCTGAACTTGTTGTGAAGATAAATCAGAAAAAAGAAAAAGGCAGTAAATATGTTCATGGCATTCATTTTTTCCGCTGATAAATCGGAAAGTGCAATGATATCACAGAATAAAGAAGAAAGTAAAACTTGCTTAATCTGTATAAATAAGTCATCGAATTTGTTTTAAGGTAGTATTTGTGATGACTGGAGATTGCAACAATCGAACACATCCCGGTTTTCGATGTTATGAAAAAATAGCTGCTGTAAGTTTTGGACAAGTGTTTCACTTAGAGAAAACGGATATCAACAAAGTAATCAATTATGTCCGCCATTCGATCACCTTTAAAAAGGTCATTCTTGCGAAATTATTTGAAGTGAAAGAGTTTTTTTTGTTCACTTTTCCACTTATATCGGAATAGATTGATGCTAATGAATATCTGCAAATTCGTCACAGTTCTCCGATCGACATATATCCGAATTGCAGGTAAAATGATGTAGCTGTTGTGCCAGGAAAATTCATGATATTTTCAGGTTCACATAATGTATGAAGTTAGAAACCATAGTGGTACATCTCTATATCAGATACCTGTTGATAGGTTGCTCACTGAATTAACGGTATCGTTATCAGGAGATAAGGATGACAGAAATCTGGATATTAGTTTGATTGATCCTAAAGGTAATTTTTATCATGCTTCAAATGATATTAAGAGATTCATTTAATAGAATCGGCGCTGTCTTCTATTTCGAAAAGAGTGGGAAGTTTAAATTTTTATTTCGAATAATTGATAACCAAACTATTTACATTTAGAGAAAAAAATTGCTTACTTAAAAAACAATTATGACGGAAAAGATCAACAGAAAATGAAATAGGTGAACGAGTGGATCAAGCTCAATTCAACAATGAAGGTGGATCTATTGATTTGAGCAGTATTAAATTAATCCGGATCCGAGATCCTATGCCAGGAATCTGGAAAGTACGTACATCAAGTCGTCTGAAAAATACTCTACGAGTGTTTGGTCACGGCACTATTGATTTCAAATACGGTTTTGCAGTAAAATTGATCGACAAAATTGAACTGGTCAGTGTAAAAATTATTCAAATTGAATTCTATTTTGATCCCCTTTTTAACTAAGTTATTTCATTAAAACTAATATGTGAACTGCTTTGCAATTAACATTCAAATTGGTGCATTAAATGTTTCAGTCACATCCGCGTCCAATCGCCCATCAAAGTACCTATTTAATCGTCCATATGAAAGGATTAACCGCACCGGGCATGGTTACCGAAATTTCACTGGTAGATTACTACGGCAAGGAATTATTCTCCAAAACAGCTACCATAAATATGCAGAATCCTTATTTATATTACGTTGGACCGTTCGTGCCACCGCCCGGATTATTTTTTGTTCGCTTGAAAGGTGAAGACGATCAATCCTATGAGTTTCAGCGGATCGCTCCTACTGCGATCTCAGTCTTGCAAACCACTGGACCAAGGTACGATTATTTACTGATTTTCAGAATACATCTATTTGGTTTCTGCCATTATTGATCATTTTTTTTTACGACAATTTGATCCCCTGAAACATATGGTATATTTCACTTAGAGCATATATGGCTGAACGTTCGACAGCAATTGTTTCACAGCCGTTCAATTTGACATGTTCAGTAGTTTCGACAGATGAATTTACGCTTTACTGGTACAGAAAAGACGAACAGCTTGGCGAACCACTTTTCTATCAGTAAGTTCCATAAATGTTGTGCAGAAGTTTGTCATATTTTGTCTTTTCTTTTTTTCAAGAAATTAGGCAAATAGCTATTTATAATTCATCAAGAAATGCTTCAATGTATTCAACTTGATAGATCTTCGGATACATCTGTTTGGACATTTCAAGAATTTACCCCACAGGATCGCGGTGAATATCATTGTGTAGTGATTAGCCCGGCCGGAAATCACACCGTTACCACATTCCTCGAGGCAGAAGGTTATGTTCAACTTTTTTTCTACTTTTGTATTCCATTTAAGTTCTTTCATAGATCATCTAAATTTAAAGAAATAATTTAATAAATTATGCTGTTCTTATAATCGATTTTATCATGCTAGCTTCGAAGGCATGAAACGGTATATCAAGCTCTCTTAAATAAGCTAAAAATAGAAAAAAATTATACCAAAATGTACAACTATTTGATTACTTATGAAACACAGTATCTAACTTTTAACTAATTTCGATCTGTCAATAAGATAATCCACACTTGATTCAATATAAAATCTATTTTTCTCTTCTGAATGATCGATTTCTTTTTTTTTCTCCTTTCATTTTCGCAAAAGTTTTAGAGCCTGTACCTGAGATCGCATTTATTCGAAATGAGTCCGTAACATTAGGAAGTTCAGCATTTTTACACTGTCGCACTCAGAATTTAAACGCCAGAGTACAGTGGCTGAAAAGACATTCAATAATTGGCAATACGACTAGAACGGTATAACTCCATTTAAATTAAAGAAGGAATCATGCAGATATACCAATGCCAGTACTTTCTATTATTAAAAAATACTTTCTATTATGAGAAAATATTCAAGTTCGTCTTTAATCATGTTTTTATTCTCGACATCAACTGGCCGAGCTCATTTATGGGCAGAGTAGCTCCACTAATTTAACGCAAATAATAACTGCAGCGTTTACACGCCAATGGTACCTTGGTGATTAGAGACGTGGATATGCAAGATGCAGGAATTTATCACTGCCGTATTCAAACATCACGTGGTCGCGCAGAAGCTAGCATGCATTTACGTGTTCTTGAAGCTCCCAGAGTTCACGTCACGCCGCAGCAGTTGTTTTTCGTACATGGGCAATCGTTCAACGTTTCCTGTTCTATTGATGGAGGTATTTCTTGAGATTTCTTCGATAAAACATCAGTGGGTTATTTCTGATCAGCGAAGTTAGGAAACAAACGAAATGCGCACGTGATTGGAGGAAATGCAAAAATTGAATTAACTTACCTGGATTTTCATTTTCTACTTAAAACGCGTAGACTTAGTTGCTTGTATTATCCAGTTTTGTGATGTGTGATGCCGTGATCATAAAAAAAATTAATTTTTAGGCAATGAGCCTCTGGAGCCAAAATGGTACTTTAAAGGGCGTCAAATCATTCCAGATCAACGGAAGTACTATATCACTTATAAATGTTTGTGATACTATTCTGATTTTTTCCGAAATTTATGTAGAAATCACAAAGCAATCAACACCGGCTTGTTTTAGATGATCTAATTGTGCAACGAGCAACAGAACCAGATACTGGAATATATGAATGTCATGTGAGTAATGCTGCCGGTTCTCATGCAGATAGTGCAATTGCGCAAATGTCAAGTAATATTCAAAAAATTTTATAAATTTGATAGCTTGGCGTCACTATTTTATATGATAGTCCAATTAATAAATGAACTATATAAGAAGAAAAGTGCATTTTCTAACGTATTGACTGATAAAGATAACTTTATCAATTTTTCACCTTTTTAATTACATCCATAAAATAAATTTTTTGTCGTAAACCTGAAGATAGACATGATGTTTTAAAATAAATTCTGCAGCACCTCCAAAAATTCATGTTATTCGTGATCGACATATGATTGGTAGAGGTGATCCAGTCACGTTGGAATGCACTGTAAGACATTTCTCATTCATCATCCGCATATTTATTTAAGTTTATAATGATTGATAAATGTTAATTTTGCTTTGATCGATTCAACGTGTTTCATTCTTATTGAGATGTTTGCTTAAGCCCTTTTTCTTTTTTTTCAAAGTTATATTTCATTTAGATAGTGCAAGGGAATCCAAAACCAAAAATTACCTGGTTCCGTGGAGGGCATGAAATTACAACTTCCAAGTATATTATGATTGACGAAAACAAGCTCACGATTCAGGTATTTTTTTATATTTCTCAAAAAGTATTTTTAAAAAGTATTTTTTTTTTGAAGTACTTTGAAGTACTTATGATGACACACATTGTGCAATAGCTACAGGGAGTAAAAGATTCTGATGCCGGGTCGTACTCGTGTGTTGCGCAAAATTTGGCTGGACGTGACCTAGGAATAATCAGTCTTGATGTTGGAAGTATGCACTTTTCCAAATTCACATTTAAAGTCTTAAAATTTTATAAATGATGATGCAGGAAAATTAATAATTTTTTTCTTTTGTTGGTCAAATATAATCAATCTGTTCAAGAAACTTATTTAATAAGTAATAATTAATGCAAGTAAACTACATGTTTAACTTTTATAGCTCACTTTATTGTTAAATAATGCTTTTACATGCAGTAATAGCTGGAATATATATATATATACATCAGAGATTTAAGAAATATATGAAGCTTAAAAAAAGTATAAATCATATTTTACAGGCATGCCAACAATTGTACCAACTCCGGAAATAGTACGGGTGAATATCGAACGGTCAGTAACACTTCAATGTCGTGCAATCGGTTATCCTCTACCGAAAATTACTTGGCGTCGTGATGGAATACCAATTGAAAAACTGAGCAGTCGTGTCAAAGTTCTTCCAGATGGAAGTCTTCTTATTAATGGTAAGAATCAGTCATATTTTTGTGACTTCTCTGTACACCAATTATACTAAGATTTTCGGAAATTATAGATGTCCAATTAGATGACCAGGATCGTTACACTTGCACCGCAGCGAACATATTCGGTCGTCAAGATAAAACGACTATATTACTGATTACTGGACTTGGTTAGTTTGGATTCTGCGGTTCTCTATTGGGTTAGGAATTTTTTTGGAAGCTTATAATTTTACAATCTAAAATCTTGGTAAAGTCAGCTCAATGCCATAGATCCATACGGATTGCACTATTTGGCATACCTTGCTTGGCCAATAAACGAGTATTTTCAGTAAGCCCAGTATTAGGGCATACGCCTCCAGAGGCGAAACTAGTGGAGGGTGGAGAACTTCGTTTGTCCTGTATTGTTGTTCTTGGAACACCAAAGCCAACTCTCAGATGGTATAAGGATGGTAAACCATTACGAGCTTCTGCTTCTGTTACAGTAAGCTTGTCTTTTTGATAAGTAAATCATAAAATAAGCCCAGTTTACTTAAGTTGGCATGCATCCCTCCTGAAACATTCATTCTTCTATTAGGACTTGGCCTCTTCCACATTCATTTACATGATTGTGATAAAACGTTTTCCAGAGTTGGAAGTAAGTGTAAAGTCATAAAGTAATGTTTCTACAGATAGAATCGGGAAACAGCATTCTGTTATTGCGTAAAGGTCGTCTAGAGGATGAAGGTCGATATACTTGCGTTGCGACCAATTCAGCGGGCAATGCCTCTCTCAATGTTAATATCGAGCTGATCAGTTAGTTGTTTAACTTAAATATTTATCTGAAGAATTCGGAAGCTAGAGTATTAACCAAAGTAATTGTTAGCTCTTCTAAATATCGCAAAAGCTTAACACACTCGATGAATACATTTTCAGTCTTTTTTTTGTAATCTAAGATTTAAATAAATAAGCAGTGGATTACAATTCAAAGAAATGATTTGATTAGACATTTTCTATCATTTACGAGTCTTTCTGATTCCCAAATTGTTGGGATGCACTCACATTATTGATTGCAAATCATAGTTGTCACTTCTAATGAATTTCTTCTGATCGTATGATAGATATGAAATGGCGTAACTGTAAGCATGCTCTTTTAATGAAGCGATGTTACTATCAACCATTTTTTCTAATTAATCTCCTGTCTTTACGTAATTTCTGTTCTAAAGCATTAGAAATTAAGTTTATTAATCATTTACAGCATTAAAAAATACTGTTAAAAACATTTGACTTTTTCTGTTCATGACAAAAACGAATTAAGGCTCTCATAATAATAGGACAAGGTGTGTGTGACATCTTCTACGTATGCATTTGCAGACGTATGGTGCATATATGCTTAAATGGTTGTAAACTTGGGAATATTTTTATAATTTAATTTAGAACAACCATACATCAAAAAGAATGATGCATTGGAATATACGACATCGACGGGGAAGGCGTTGGAAATCCCATGTCGTGCTACTGGAAAGCCACAACCGAAAGTAACTTGGAGTTTCAATGGTAAACCGCTTACTTCTGATAATCAAGGATATGAAATTCAGGTTAGCTTTGTGAAAGTTGGATGACACTTCCAATTTCTGTAATTGAATTTCTGGTAAAACATCCGGCAAATTTCTGATGAAACATTTATTTTCAAATTTTAAAATGTTTTTAGCCTGATAACACATTGAGGATTCATCAAACGAGCGTAAGCCATTCAGGGAAATACATTTGTACAGCCTCTAATGTGGCGGGCGAAACAAAAATAGCAGCTGATGTAGTCATTCTCGGTCCACCCGTTATCGAACCCGGACAAATCTCCTATAATTCGATTCAGGGCAATCCAATTACGTTACCTTGTAAAGTTCGCAGCGATTCTACACCAGCGATCACTTGGTGATAGATTGCTTAATTCCATTTCATTTGTTTAATTAAAAACACATTAATTTATAATAAGTGAACAGTAACAGATTTTTGATATTCAAAAATAATTCTAATCTGATTTGTTTCAATTGTAATTAAGATTTCATATCAGTCTGAAATTATTAAAATAAAACTATCGCGATGCATATTGCAATCGTTAATCAAGTTAATCAGTTCGCACTTAATAGGTACTTGAATGATGAAGAATTCAAGGATGGTCACGTGGCCAAGGATGGTTCGTTGACCATTGAAAATGTCGAAGAGCTCCATCGCGGACAATTTAAATGTGTTGCAGTGAATGATGTTGGAAAGGTTGAAAAAACAATCACATTGACGGTACATACAGCTCCTACTATTGAGGGATCCGATCAGGTTTGCTTATTCTTATGGTAAATCAGGATTAAATAAAGCTGAAATTGCTCCGCAACATATAAATACAGGAAAAAATTGTTACTGCGATTTATTAAATTAATAAATTGAAAAATCTTCCATTATTCATTTTGTCTTATAAAACGGAGAAAATTAATCTGATGTGATTTCCTGAAAAGTGAATTTTAACTAATTCTTATTTCAGCTGAAGGTAATAATTACGAATGTTAATCAATCAGTAATATTGCCATGTCCCGCACGAGCTTTTCCATTACCTTCAAGAACATGGAACTATGAAGGTGATCGGATCTACGATGGTTATAATCATGGATCGGTTAATATTTTCAAATCCATTCATTTCCAACTTTGATCGAATATATTACTTAATAAAGTTGTGCTAACTTTAATTATTACAATTTAACTCATCTTTTGCTTCAAGTTAATTGTATCTAAGTGGGAAAGAGATAAATGTAAATACTTCAGAAATTCCTCCGAGGGAAGGTTTTAGTTACAGTTGCCTAGATGGATTTAAAAAGGAAATAGGAAAAGATATTGAAATTATCTCTTCCTTTTTGTTCCGTTTACTTTTCACATTGTTTTATCCCACTTCAACTTATAGATATTTTTTAAAACTCAATTTTGCAGAAAAAGTAATTTTAGCAGATTAGGTATGCGCATGATGGATCGCTAGAAATAGCAACTCCTCAAATGAATCATGCGGGTCGATATACCTGTCATGTGTCTAATTTAGCTGGCGACGATCGTATAACATATCTTTTGAAAGTCCAAGAGTCACCGAAAATTATATCTGATATACCAGGTTGGAAGTTTCTCAAATGAAATTTAAATAGCGATAGTTTCAAACTGAAATCAGTGAGTAATTTGTTTAATCCTGTCAATTTATTTCAGATACTGTTGTTGTAGTTCTTGGACTTATATTAGAAATTCCATGTCGTGCTATTGGAGCACCAGAACCAACAATTACCTGGGAAAAAGATGGCTTCCAGGTAGACTTTTTTTTATCGTTCTTGAAAATTTATTTACACTTTGTTCCTTTTTCTCTTATTATTATCATTTTTCTCATTTATCATAATTTTGCATGCATTACACTTTTAAATTATCCAATTTAACTTTAACGAATTGAAAACAAATGGATGCAACGAAAATAGTGAAGCGAAGTGACAAGGAAATACTGCATAGTTATACGCAGTTGTCAGTCCTTTCAAGTTACCGCTAATACAGTAATAGATGAATTCAGAGCAAGAGATCTGCGGCTTCTAATCATGGCTATCTTTTAAATTTCTAAAGAACTGCGTTATTTAGATTATTCCGGATGATATTATTCACATTGACCCGGCCGGAACAATACGCATCGAAAAGGTGCAACTGTCGCACCATGGAATTTATCGTTGCATTGCAACAAATCCAGCTGGACGCGATGAACGGAATACACTCGCAATTATCCATGGTAACTGGAAAATATTTTTTTAGCAAAAAATTTTCCAAACTTTGTCGAAATTTCATCATGAAGACATTAAATTTAGAACCACCAACAATCTTACCGGGTACCTTGTCGGATTACACCACTGTGGAAGGTGATCGTATTGAATTGCGCTGCTTTGCTAGCGCCAATCCATCTCCAACCATTACATGGAGTCGAAAGGGAATTCCTATATCCAACGATACACCACGTATGTATGTAAACGATGATGGTGCTTTAATCATCGATAATGTGGAAAGTGATGATGCTGGTCATTATATATGTAAAGCATCTAACGCTGCTGGCGATGCAGAAAAGGTGATCCAGTTAACTGTTATAAGTAAGTATCTTCAACTAACAATTCTGATAGCAGTGAGAAAACAAGCATATCAGATGAACTACATGACGATTTTTCAACACTTTTAGAATAAAGAAATCGTTTTATTACTTTTAGGTGCCTAAATTTCAGGCTTAGAAAGACTAATCTTGCTACGAAATATGGATTTAATTGATATTTAGATTTTCATTACAAGCACGCAGCCCGTACTTTTACTTGTTTTCTCAAATATTTAGGATTGATTTTAAAGTAAATAAGCCGCATAATAGTTTAGAATATCTTGAAGAACTATTGTCATTCTAATCTGCCCAGGTTATTTAATACTGGATTAACATGTTTCTTCAGTTTTTGCTACTTTATGAAGAAAGCAGAATAGTACTTTGCAGTTCCACCGGATATTCCTGATCAAGAAACGGTTATGACGGAAGCAGTTGTTGTCGGACAGCCATTCAGTCTTTATTGCCCAGTATTCTCCAGTCCATTACCGCAGGTGCTCTTTTTGCTATTTTTTCTTGCAATCTAATTAAAATTGTATTAATTTGACAAAGTCTTTCATAAGTGGTCAGAATGCGAGAAATTTAAAAAGAGATTTTCGGATATTGGACATGAAGTTGAATAGATTGCTGGATAGATCTTTTGCTTTTCATTTTGCTACAATTTCACAATTAGAGACTAATGCAAATGATGTAATTTACTGTTTGCTATTATTTCATATATCTTTTTAAAAAGAACACTTTAGATCACATGGTATTTGGGCGATCGTTTGATTGGAGAGAACGATGCAAATATCGTTCTTTCGGATGATCAGAGACGGTTGCATATTTTAAAATCACGTGTAATGGATGCTGGAAATTATAAATGTGTGGCGCGAAATCCGGCTGGTGAATCAGCGAAAGTATTCCAAGTTGAAATTATTGGTGAGTAATTTTCTTACAATATTGAAATTTTCTTACCGCACAATAGTGGAGGTTCTGAGATAGCACTAATATTCTGTAAAAATTAATATTCAGTTATTTAATACAATTTCGTTGAAAGAAACTTCGAGTACATTTTGTTTTGATTGCGTCGAAATATGAATTTAAATTCAAATTTGTTAATTACCAAAAATAATGATTTACAAAAATTTCATAAAATGTAATCGCATTTCCTCTCCTGCCACTTCTAGTTAATCTGGTTTTAGAACCAATGCTGACTTTCATAATTATTTAATGAGATTTTGCTGTTGAATAATGTTGTACATCTTTGTTACTGGCGTTTCTAATTTCAGTACCACCTAAACTGAATCAAACCGCGCATAAAATCAAGGAAACAGTTCTGGAGAACGAGCGTATCGAATTAAAGTGCCCAATATCAGGTATACCTGAGCCAGATATTGCTTGGCTTATCAATGGACAACTTCTTGAGAAAAACATTGTAAAACGAGGCGTGATGCTGGCACTCGGAGGAAAATCGGTAAATTATTACAATTAACTTTTGTTTGAAAATGATAAGTTCTGTAGGGGAAATGTGATGTTTGAAAATATGTTTTAAGCGTTTTACCTTTTTCTTTGGATGGAGAAGTTAGATAGAGCGTACATAATCACTTCAATTCGTTCATAGAATTTCAAATTGTAAATTAGCTGCGATTGCTATAATTTAGAATCATCAAATCATACTTGACGTTTTTGTTAAGCTACACTTAACGTGATATGCACTTCATGCCAATATCACTAGAAGTACTGTCAAAACGTGGGATGTCCATAACTAATTTTAGGTGATAGTAGAATCTGCACAACTGGAACATGAAGGAATCTACACATGCGTTGCAGCAAACAAAGGTGGCACTTTAGACGTCGATGTTCATCTCACTGTTCTCGGTAAGGCTTTATTTTTCAAATATTTAGCATTTCATCGAAAATGCAGTTTGTTCTAATTTTATTCTTAGATCTGCAAAGCTCTTTGCTGTTGTTTTTTCCTTTTCTAAATTATTCCAGCAGTTTTCAGAATTTCACATGAGCATATTTGAATTTAAAATAAAGTATGTGCATGCATTGCGTTTAACAGAAATTATCTTAGATTCATTTTGTTTCATATCGCTATATTTCATGTTCTAGAAAGAGTTCTTGATATTTAGAAGAAACTAAATATTTTTTGAAAGCTTCAAAAAATATCATTCATGGAATTTCAATTTTTTTGATCTTATTATTAGAAAACAAATGTGGTACAATAAAGAACTGATCCGATAGGAAAGAATAGAGAAGGAAAGAGAAAGCAAATCTTAGCTTGGTATTTATGCATTATGTAAAGAAGATTTTGATGGGAAATCAATACATTTACAACTAGATCAGTCTTCAATTAGTCTGTGAACTTGGCAATAAATCGGATAAATAATGTGATCAAAGGATTATACACTGAAAGTGGCTATTTTGATAATAGTATCTAAGAGTACCTTGTTAAATTTTAAGTTTTAATAATAGAATCAACTTTCAAAAAAAAGTATTGCTTTCACTCGACTCAGTGTTTTTTTCCTTTCGAATCATAGTCCTATGATAACAAGGAAAAAATTGATAAAATTAATCCAAATTTGAGATTCGGCAAAACAATTTAGAACAAAAGAATCAATGTATTCACTCTAAGCTTTTCAGTCAGCTAAATTTACCACATCTTAAAAATAAGGAAATTTAAACTAGAAGCTCAGTGAGAAGTTTCAGAATTGAACCACAGAGGAACTGACCTTCCCACAATTAAATTTAGGTAATTAGTTTCACCCGGGTCACTCTTAAATGAGAAGCTTATGATATCATTTCTAAATATAGAAATATCTGCTGTCGCGAAAGATCTTTGTTATGAAAATTACTCAGTTGAGGAAAAAGCAAACTTAGATGATCCCTTTTTGGTACGGTATGAAGACAATTTGATGTGAAGCAAATTAACCGAAGATTTTATAATTGAGCAGGTTCAATGACAAATTCAGTAGAATAAATTTGAGGACGACTTAGAGTGTGAAGTGGAAAGAATAATCTTTAAAGGAAGTGGCTTTATTTATTAAGTGTAAGAAATTAATTAATCAAATGCAACAAGGGGTTACAATTACGTAATAATAACGTTTGTGAGATTAAAGTGTAATGGAGTGCAGTAAATCATGATTGCTCATAAAAATGAATTTAAGCTCATGAATTTCTAAAAACAAAGGTAAATCAAATTATGATATTTCAAAATAATTCTTAAATATTTGAAAGTTCAGAAAGAATAAAATAAATCGGTACGTGACATTTTGCTATAAATCTTGTTACCTAACGAAATAATCGTAAACACAAAATTATTTGGTTCACTATCAAATAATTTTATAATACAATTATTTCGGTTTTCTCGATATCCGCTGCGAAATGCTCCTTTTTAAAATGGTGTTTTGTCGGTGCACGTTGTCACACGGTCCTGTGGTAACATTTCGGTAGTCCTGAAAGTAATTGGTAGGAAATAATGTAAATGAATTGTTGTTGCAACGGACGGGAGAGAGAATAAAGCAGCATTTTCGCACCAGCATATTTTTCCTTGTGCATGAAGTAATCGTCTAAATCTACAACATCCGATCAATCCAAGAATATCGGTGACAAAGGTACCTATGATACAGAAAGCCCCACCCAAAGCAAGCATTAGCGCTGTGTTCCATCCGATGTGAGATCTTTGAATTCCTTTATTATTCAGCATACGAGTTGAAATATTCTGGTATCTTTAAACATCGCCTCATTCAGGGCTTCTATTTTTTAGAATTAAATTTCTAAAAAGTAAGTACCTTAAATGACTGTCTGGTAATTGCAATAAAGATTTAGTAGACTACCCAACTGAAAATAATTCCGATTAAAAAAAAAAGTCACTCTTTATTCTTCCTTCTCCAAGTTGTTCATCTTATTGCATCGAAGACCGGAGTTCGAAGTTTAGTAATCGGAAATAGTTCATTCCAGAATTAATGATCTTTTTTGAGGGATAGAAATAAATTAGAAATATTTAAATATATACTAAATATGCTAAAGTCGATGAACCGAGTGACTGGATCAGGCAGGTATGCGACGAGAATACATAGCGGGCACATAGGCGAGTGTTTAAAATACACAAACATTCCGCAGTAGAAAATCGCTTGTGGATAATTTTGCCCTTGTTCACTAGCAAATATGCTTTCATTAATCATGCCATTTACATTTCACACCAGAAAACTGAAGTACAATAAAAAGCTTGAACTGTATTTATTAAATCTTTATTCGAAATTATTCGACTGTTTTTGTTATTGATATATGTTTACTAAACTTGAAATACTAAATAATCGACATTTTCAATCGCAGTAGCTAAAAATAATTTAAATTCATATTAAATTAAACTGCTTGTTAACTGTTTTTTAATGGTAATTTTGCACATTTCCTAATTCATACATTTCTTTGTCAATAATTTATTTCTTAATTAGATTAATACTGATGATTTTTTACAGCAAATGGACTTTGATAAGTTTCATCCGAAAACTTCAGCATTTAACTCAATTAATTTGACTTTCGTATATAAATAGTTTACGCATGCACTCGGACATTAACACGAGAAAGGAGTGAGCTATGCGCAAAATTTGTTTAGCATAATTGAAGTCATCAAGCATGGTTTCAATAGATAAATTCACGATTTTTCAGTTATATTTACACTAATTTGCTGCTATACTAGTTTTCAATTTCAGCAAATACTTCATGATAGATTGAGAATACTTAATAAGTTCGGAAATTACTGTCCTCAGATTTTTTGTGGTGCTGTTTGAAGTTTTAAATTATATGTAAGGTATAAATATCAATGACATTTATAGTCTATAACAATGTACATCATAGTGTTACAACATCATACTCTATTTTTAGGAATTTTTTAAAAAACTTTTTTTTAATCGACTCTTTTTCCATAAAGCTTGACTACTTGCAAAATTTGTAATTTTAATTTAAATAAACCAGATGAGATACAGTTTTAGCACTACCTGGGTATTAGAAATTCGTTGCATAAATGACCAATTTATGCCGATACACTTGGAACGTAGTCCGTTACCATCATGTTTCAAATTTCATCCTATTATATTATGTACATCCTTGAATTACTTTTTCGATTGATGCAAAAAATTTTCAAAAAAATTTCAGACTTAGTCTTGTCTCACGTTCTTACCAAAGATTATTTAGTTGTACTGCATAATATTATCAGTGGTCGCTTATTTCTACACAGTAATGGCATAATTTACTGTAAAAAGCATGACGACAGCAGAAAAATTGTCATTTAACAAATAATGAATTATGCAATTAAATTACATTTAATAAATTATTCTCAGATTTTTTTTTTTGTTTGAAAAATATAAAAAGAAAATGCACTAGTATTTTATAGATGTCATTTTAAAACTTTTTCTGAAGAAATTAATAGAGGTTGATGTTAGTATGGAAAATGATATTTCACATGTTGATATCTAAAACATCATAAAAGTAAAAAAAAAAAAAACAATCAACTTTATTATGCGAGGAATCCTTTTTCTGCCAACAATGTATTGTTGTTGAAAATGAAGTTCTGTGTGTTGCTGATACCGAATAATGATTTATTGATTGATTGGTATGCGTAATCGTGAAATATCGAGTTTTGCAACATAGAAGTAATAGTTATAAGATAGCTAAGCAATTTTGGTTGATTACTTTAGCAAAATGAAAAATTGAGCATAGCTCTTTTACGCTGCAGATAAGTGGTTTTGATTCACAGTGGTCCTATACATTGCATATAAGAATAAAGCTTTTACAGTGTCTCAACAATAGTTATTTTGGCAAATTCGAAATGGCTAGTCAACATAACATTAAATGGCTTTGTTTTGCAACTAGTTTTTTTGGGTAGGCAGCCATAATATGAGTCGTGCAAATGATTAATTCAGATAATTTGATTCTTTAATTTAATGAATCACTTGACCCATAAATTTAATGAATCACTTCACTCACAAATACTTCAGCTTAAAATAATTTGTACGTATTATAAATTTATGCTGTGAATTTGTTTCCGAAAATCCCAACAAAAATTTTTGCTTTCAATTGTGGATTTCGTTAAATTTTCATTATTTCTTAAAATAGCTTGTGTAACGGATAAGAATTATTATTGCGAATAAATGACGATAATAGCTAACTAATGCAGCTTGGTACAATTATTTCTGCTAAAAAAGCTTTACTTAAAATCACCTTAGAAATATGAGAAGTGTTTTTTCCACTTCTTTTTTTGACTTCAAATTTTCGGTAAGTCACAAATATTAAAAAAAAATTAGTGTTATAGCACAGTTTACTCTAGAAATATTAAATATATGCATTAATTTCAAATAATTTTAGAAAATTTAAATAAATTATTTGTCACGCAAAAGCAATAACAGTTACTAAAAATAATTTAAAAAGCAAAGTTTTAATGAAGAAATAGCAAGAAGGAAGAATCATCTTTCTTCTCTTGGAGTATTTCATATTTGATAAGAAATTGACACCTTCAATCAATTACTGCATTCATAATGGGCATTTTTTCATTTTAGCCTCATATTGCAAATGCTTGTCGTCGCTAATCATGTCATTATGAATAAAATAGGACATACACCTTACATTTCATGATTGTTAATGAAGGAAGTATGAAACTATTTAAAAATAGATTTGTTCTTTAAAAATTTTTGATATGAGTCAGAATGTTTGCTTGAAAGGCAAAATAACAAAAGTATAATTTCAATTGAACATTGATCATTATATTTGATGAAAAATTCAAAATGGAATTTCCAATAAAAGAAATTGACAGACCAAAAAAATACTGGAAATTTCAGTTGCTGTTATGGGATAAGCAATGAAAATTATACTTATTTTGTTGCTATTTGTAATTACCATTCATAATTTAATCATTTTTAGCTCCACCAAAATTGGGTGCTGATGAGTCATTGGAAGTGATCGTTGGAAAAAGTATTATATTGAACTGTGATGTAGAACAGGAAGGATTCAAATCAACCATTTCATGGCTCATGGTTAGCAAACATCAATTGCAAATACAATTATTTATTTGCTATCCTTAAAATATTCATCTTATTTGCTTGGATACATACTGATTATTTGCTGAGCAAATAGTTTTTCTTGCATTTTGCTTAACATTTTAATATCCCATTTATGATAAAATTAAATTTATTAAGGATTTTGATGATGCTAATGACTTTAGTGTAAGAAAAATTCTTTTGAAACAATAACTTTGGAAAAGAATTGAAGGCTCATTTTTAGAATACCAAATTTATAAGATTGGTAAATCAAGTTTGTCTGACGATTCAAAAATTATAAAAAATATAGATTACACTACAGCAACTACAGTAAACATAGATTTATAGATTTATGAACAAATTTCTCTAACAAATTCGTAAAACAGTAAGCAAATGGAAAAATTTAAACGAATTAAATTAAATATTCAATATTATGTACAACTTGTATTTACTTGCCAAAAGAGCAACTGGTAGTTGTTTAGGTTGGTTTCGAAACTTTACCATCTAATGCACAAATTCTTTTGGGTGGACGTCGTATGTATCTATATGAAGCGGCACTTCTTAATGAGGGTGTATATCAGTGTCGAGTTCGGAACAGCGCTGGTCAAAGCACTAAAAACTTTACATTAAGCGTTTTAGGTGTTTCTTTATAGATATATCCAAAAAAATGAAAAAAAATAAAAAAAAAATATATGAAAAAATACTAATTTATCAATGAGCGATAGTAATTCATTTTAAAGCATCATATGATCTCCGATAACATACATTTTTTTGATCGATTTTTTGAAGTTTTATTAAATACGGAACTTTCATATTTGAAATTAATCATTCATAACTTAAACTGAGATTCATTTTATATTTCCACATATTTATTATATGGTCAATTATTATAGCACCACCAAGTTTCCGTGACCAAAAGTACGAAACAAACATTCAAGTAACATCGGGTAGCGTACTATCGCTAACATGTTATGTTGACGGTCATCCATTCCCAACTGTCCAATGGCTTCACGATGGTCAGACTTTATTGGAAAGTCATACCTCAATAAGTGATCGGAATCAAAAACTAGTTGTGCAACACAATGATAACGCCAATCACAGGTACTTCCCTTAACGGTTTTCTTACATCTATGAGTAAGAATTATTTAAAAACAAAATCTCAAAAATCAACTAAAACTTTATTAAGAGCTTTCGCGAATTTTTTGAAGTATTAAGCAATCTCGGTTTGAAAAATAGATTGCATTATTAGCATGCGCAACAACGATAGATATTGAGATTCAGATCAATGTTTGAAGTCTTATGAATCCCTGTCATTGTGTCGAAATTTTTTTCACAGATTGAGGTGATAAACGATGAATATTGAAATTTTAATGTTTTCATAACATTTTTTTAGATACTCATGTATTGCAAGCAATAAGGCTGGCCGTATATCACGTGAATTTCTGGTTCAGGTATACTTAGATTTTTCATTAATTTCTATTCGTATTCGCACTTAGTTGAGTGCATTATTCACGTCTTCCTTAGCAGAAAAAACAACTTTGCTGCCTCATAATAATTTGCCATTTTTGATTAATTCATTCTCGTTTACTGCAGGTTATAGCTCCTCCATTAATGATCGATACTGGTGATAGTGCACCGATTGAGGTTACCCAAGGAGATGCAATAACATTGGAATGTCTTCTGTCTACACCAGTTAATCTTATGGATATAGAATGGTTTAAAAATGGACACCCAATAACGGTTTGTACATTTTTTTTCTAATTATCAAGAATTTAAATAGTGGAAGTATGAATGGGATGGCTGATCCCCAAATTTGATCACCATTTTACACCTTTTTTTATTAAAAACTAAATTACAATTCTAACTTTCTAACACTTTCGGCTCCATCGAATCGCTAACTAAATTTTCAGTTTGTCCTTTTATTGATTTGTTTCATAATCACCCTGGCTTATTTCCTTCAACATTACAAAATGTTACGTAGTAATAAGAGAGAAATACCTGAATGAAGATCTAGAACTTTAACTATAATTGAGTATTAATATTATGTAATCAATTCAAACTTTCATTTGGTACTAGAACAAAGCTTCGAAGAATATTTCTGTTCTCATATTCTTTCAGTCGGATGATACAAATATGCAAATAACGTTAGATAAAACTCAATTGGTAATGATAAGTATCCAAAAAGAAGCTGAGGGGACGTATACCTGTGTGGCACAAAATTCAGCTGGTCAAGCAACACGAGAATTTGATATTGCAGTTATCGGTAGATGTTTGAATATCAGTCTTTGGCAAAATTAAAATATCAACTTAATCATGAGTTCATATTTTGAGATCGATTTTTGTGGTAAATCAATTGCCGAAGAAATATTCCAAGAGAAAATTCTTTTTCAGTCCCTCCAAGTATTATCGGCAAAGCTGTCGAGTATATTTCGATTGCAGAAGATGAATCGCTTGAACTTGAATGTGATTTCGAAGGATATCCTATTCCAGATATATACTGGTTTAAAGATGGTACTGATGTTGGAGATAATGTACAGGTAAGCGGATTATAGCATACGTTTAGTTTTTAGATTCATTTGCAAGTGACATGTGTTCCATCAATGAGTAAGAATTTAACATGATGAAATAGAAGATAAGTGAGTTAATCAGTCCTATTTGAAAAAGTCATTTATAAAATAAAGCAATGAGATCAAAACTTGGAAGTTCCTAATATTTAATTAATCTTTTCTTATCGATGGCTAATATTTTCCTCGTAGCTTTTGAATGAGAAAAGAACTGCACTGGTATCATCAGTGAGTTCTGAAAGTGCTGGAAGTTACCGCTGCGAGATCATGAACAAAGCTGGTCGTGCTGAAAAGACATTCAATGTGCGCGTTATCATGAAACCTGGTAAGCACATTTCCATATGACTATCGTTAAAAATTTTCGTATCAAATATAATTGCATTTTATGTAGAACTGGAAAATGCTAATGTAACAGCGTTGATCGAAACACTTGCACATCAGCCAATAAGCTTCGAATGTCCATTAGCGGCCATTTCTGACGCCAATATCTCATGGACCAAAAATTCTATCCCTCTAGTTCCTGGTTACAACAATGATATACAGGTAATCATTATTTGCAACTTGTCATTAATGTTTTAAATCACAGATACATACGAGATATTAAAGCAAGTGATTAGATACTAATTAAGAAATAATAGACGTATTTGGCTGGTGGTACTCCAGGCAGGCCGTTCATTCTTTTTTTTGTTTCCATTTTAGAGTTCTCTAGTATTGCTGAGACTTTCGAATTAATTTCTTTAAGATTTTAAATGGTGGGCGGCAATTCATTATTTCTAACGTTCAACTGGATGATCAAGCAACGTATAGTTGCGTGGCACGCAATAAAGCTGGGGAAGCAAGCAAAAATTACAAATTATCAGTGATCGGTAAATTAATTTTGTAACTTTATGAAAGTATTGAATGATTCATAAATTGAAAATTAGCAAAATTTGTTGGAAAAAAGGCTTTACCAATGAGATGCTAATGCAATTTGAGTCTTATCAACAATTTGCCGCATCAACAGTTCAACAATTCTGTCTTGTTTTTTTTTTCTAATACTTTCATGATTAAAAAAATTTTGCAGCACCACCAACGATTATTGGTAGAGGTGGGCTATATAAAGTGATTGAAAATAACTCTTTGGTTTTACCATGTGAAGTTGAAGGCGAGCCATATCCAACAATTACTTGGAGTAAGGTTAGGAGTTATTTCCCAGTTCATTATTAAATAGGCTAAAAGAGCATAAGTGATTTCTTCGTGAATCAATTGTAAGGCGAAAAGTAATTTGAGTTAGTTATTTTTGTTCTGCTCATGTGATCTTTAAACACTTCTGATACTTTTGTTTATTTCGTATGTGAAATTTTTTAGGATGGTAAGCCAGCTCTAGAACTCACTTCAGTACATGCGCTTTCACAAGAACAACAACTTAAAATTTCGCGGGCTGGTGTGGAACATCGTGGATCTTACGTATGCTTAGCGCGTAATAAAGTTGGCCAAGCAGAAATAGGTTTCGATGTGGATGTCATAAGTAAGCAGAAAATGGAAATGGATGTCTGTGAAATATTTTATGGCATCATTTAATTAGAAAACGAGAGAATGCTAAGATTGTTGTGTTATGTTATTCCAACCTTAATTTTTAATATTTAATAACGAAAAAATAAACAATTCTCCCTTTACAATAAAATTTAATCTTTGTTTTGTCTAATTTGTAAAAGATAGGATATTCGTTCAGCTCGTCCAGCAATTGCTGAGGGAGTGAAGAGAATAACTGAAGTGATATGGAACGATTCGGTTGTAATCCATTGTCCAATCATTGACAAAAGATTCTCCGGCGAAGTCAGCTGGTATGTTGAATTCTATGAATTCTATTTCTTATTGTCATTTTCGACAATTCTCCATAATTTTATTTATTTGATTAAGTTATTTGATTGAAATAAGTCCCAGAACAACTGCAACTTTATCAAATAAAATTGAGGCAGTGATATTTTACTAATCAAGAAAAATCGGGAATTTCACTTGTCGTAGATATGGATTTTTCCCACTTGCTCAAAGTTATCGTACGCGAGAGACATACAACCAGGTTATCATTGACCTTTTCACCGGAAAAAATTAACACGTAAAGTTGATCATGCTCTCTTTGTAATCTTGATAATTTTAGGTTAAAAGATAACCACCCACTAAAAATTGATGGACGGAAATATGCAATGTCCCACCTGAGTCGTAAACTTCATATTAATCGGTAATTTTTAAAATATTTTGAAAATTGCTAAAGTGCTGTAATTTGATCAGCGAGTAGTTGGTAAGGTTATAGAAGTGTCTTTTCTTAATTCAATAAATCGAGGGAATAATGTTGACTGAGATTTCTTAGAGACGTTTGACAAACTCAATCTCTCTATAGTCTTATGCGAATACCGATCCTTGGGTGCTTTACCGTATTTATTTCATGAATATATCTTACTTTCAGTGATATGTATGATATCTTGTTTTTCTGGAACTCTATGCTTTAATTATTAAGAGCTGATCTACGTGATGAGGGAAGCTACAGTTGTCGTGTCAGGAATGATGCTGGTGAATCACGAGTTGATTATGAGTTAAATGTTCTACTTCCACCGGAAATACTAATTCTAGATAAGGACAAGAACAGGTGTAGCCTTCAGTGTAACCTTTTCCAAAAAAATTCATTGGTAAACTTTAAATAAGTTTTAAGTATAAACCGCTTAATACATTGTTTCGCGCTAACGAAATTTTCATAGTCAACCTAAAAATTATCTAACTGTTTTTGTTCTCTGATGATAATAAATATCGATTAAATTATGCTAAAATCGAAAATATCCACCGAATCCAAAACTTGTATTTTACACTATATATATATCGCAGAACAATAATCGAGAACACTGCAGTCACATTAAGTTGTCCAGCAACCGGTAAACCGGAGCCGGCAATGGAATGGTTTAAGGATGGTGAGCTTCTTACACAGGTCAACATTACGAAAAGAATAGATACAGGACATCTGCAAGGAAATGATCTGAAAATCGCACGCGTAAAAGTAAGTTGCCTTCTGCTAAGACATGAATGAAATTAAAGTTGCCTTCTGCTAAGACATGAATGAAATTAAGTAACAGATTGCATTATTTCAGTTATGATCACATTGTATTCTTAATGATTTGCTCTCAAAAATTTGAGGAATTTCTACTTTAATAACAGGTATAACCATAAAAAAGAACTGAGACTGTTCGTTGTTTTAATGCTTTATTTAGCCATCAAAAAATCTAATTTCGATTGCGGTATTACAGGTAATAAACTCAGGTCGATACACATGCGAGGCAAAAAATAAAGCTGGAATGGTAGAACAAGATATTCTTTTATATGTTATGAGTAAGTTCCACTTTTGGGTATTTTTGTATAAAATCAGATCGCAGCATGTGCATCAAAAAATTACATTTGAATTCAGTTTCAGTTTGCAAGATTTTTCAGGTTTTCGATTTCGGTTTTTAAATTTGCAATAAAATTACTTTTTTTAGTCAAATGTTTGTTTTTTGATTCATTGAGAGTATGCTAATCTTTAGCCTCTGAAATTTTTGCATTTTTTTTAGCGTGGAAGTGTTGAGATGTACAGTAAAATACATAACATTTTGTTGCAGCACCACCAAAAATAAAACGTGAGGGAGTGCCTTCAGAAATTGGCGGTGAATCACAAAGTGCTCTGACAATTAATTGTCAAGCATATGGTCGACCTACGCCTACAGTGATGTGGTTAAAAGCTGGCAGGCCATTTTATCACGATTCTAACGTTTATTTGTCTGCTAATGGAATGAAATTACATTTCTTGAATTTGAAAAAAGTTTGTTGTTCGTCCGTAAAAAGTGCACTTTGGCATGATGAATCTTTAATGAGAAGTAAATGGATGAATGGATTTAAAAAGCAAATGTTCCAAATGTATCTAAACAAAGGAAAGAGAAAGGTTTTGAGAGCTAGTTACAAATTCAGTGATATTAAGTGTTAAGAGATGACAAATCCTTTTATCAATTTTATTTATTTTTTCTAAACTACTAATTGCTAGAAAGTTCTCGATAGATCCAAGCATATTGATACTTTATGGGAAGAAGTTTTGGAATTCAGACTGATGCTTGCTTATTTAGTCAATATTTTTTACATTAACCTGAAACTTAGAAAAATGACTTTCCAGAATGATGTTGGTCGTTATACTTGTGTCGCACGGAATCCAGCGGGTGAGGAGAAACGAGATTTCGCCGTCAATTTGTTGGGTATATGACTGTTCTCAAAAAAACAAAGAAAATAAAAAATAAAAAATAGGGATGATATTTGTATTCACATTCGGTAGTTACCATCCTATATATAATTCACTATCGACTATTTCACTTACGTATCTCAACAATTTTCAATTCTTTATATCCAGAAAGTGATATTACTGATTTGTTATTGTCGAAGCAAAACGACCGGCTTGAAATGTATAGATTTTGCATGAAACGCTCTCTTGACAAAATATTCTGAGTTTAGAAGCTCCAACGATCGAAGAACCAAATATTTTGCATCGTGTGCAAGTAAATGAAGGTCGTGTAGCAGTTATTAATTGTCCAGTTTTCGGTAGTCCTGAACCATCCATTGCATGGCTCAAAAATGGACAGCCATTGGAGGCCAACATTCGTCATGCTTTTCTGAATGGTGGGCGACAGCTTGAAATAAGCGATATTTCTGCATATGATGAAGCAAGGTATAATTGTTAATTCAATTGTTTTTCCAGAACTCATAGAATTATTTTTCTTTAAATCAATGAAAACATGTCTTTTCTGGATGTGAGTATTAGTGAAAATGTTGGCTATGAACTTTTAAAAACTATAAAAGCAAAAGTAAAAGTCGAAAAAGAATATAAAAATAAAAAAATGGGAGGAAATATTTTACATAATGTGTTAAATGGAATGGAAATGAAAAGTAAGCGGATCGATGTAGCCTCCACTTTTGATTTAGATGGCAGTTTTTCGTTTATTCGCTTCTTATAGGAATATTTTCAGGTATACTTGCATAGCAACGAACGATATTGGTTTAGCCGATTTAGAAACCTATCTACAAGTCATCAGTAAGTTAGTACTGACATATATGCATGTGATTTAGCATTGCGTCAGTCAAACAGTTAACAATAGTGAACTAATTTAAAAGCATCAGATGACAACAGTTTTTGAAAATTGTGAAATGATAAAATATTATATATTTAGAAGGTCCGGTAATAGCTGGTGATAAGCATGAAACGGTTGTAGTGTTTGTCAATGAGGCGAAAGATTTGTTTTGTGATGTCTCAGGCACTGAACCAATTGATATTGAGTGGTTACGTGACGGAAAAGTTCTCGATTTTGCAGGAGAATTGCATTCTCCAACCGGTTACCTTCAGGTTGGTTTTCTTAGAGACACTTTTAAATTATGTGAATTAAACTAATAATGTTATTCGTATTTTAGAAAGATTTTCAAATGAAAAAGAAAATTCTATTGAGAAAATTTCTTCAATAGGTTTCTTCTCGTGGACGAATCTTGCATATTCTGTCAGCGCAAGTCTCGGATACTGCTCGATACGTTTGTGTTGCACGGAATGCTGCGGATAATACTAAGAAAATATACGATTTGCATGTGTTGGGTAAATTTTCAATGAATTTTGAATTCATGAGATTTTTGCAACAAAATTAAAAAGAAAGTGCAAGTTTTATGAGGGACCAATTTTTCATAATTCTGCATATTTTTTGCTAAATTCTCCAGATTTACTGAAATTCACTTGGGTTTTGAAATTTCAGTTCCGCCAACCATCAGCGAGACCTCTTCATCACCACCATTGCAGACTATAATACCCGGGACAGGCTTTGCAGTGGAATGCGTAGTTCAAGCTGTTCCGGAAGCTAAGGTTTGCTGCTTCTCAAAATTTAGGACTTTTATTTGATTGAATTACTGCTCAAACTTTTCCTTGCACTAAACCTTCTGAACACTATTACTTTTTTAATTCCATTGGTCTTTTAAAGTGTTTATATCTAATTGGGCTTGCCTTTTTTCTTTTTTTTGGATCTGTTAGATCCTTTATTCTAAAGAGCCAAGGTGTTAAAAAGTCTTAGCATTTCGTAAATAGTTTGGAGCAATCCAACTTTTCGAGTTTTATTTCTTTTCTGCCTTAGGCCCAAAGATTTTTGCTAAATCATTTCAGATCACATGGACCAGAAATAATCATTTGATTAAACCGGATCATGATTCAGTATTTCTCAATAATAATCAAACAGTGTATATAAACGCGTCACGTGAAGGTTTGGATGGACGCTATACTTGTGCAGCAACAAATAAAGTTGGTCGAGCAAGTCGTGATTTTATCATCAAGCTTACTGGTGAACCTTTTTCTAAAATATTATCGAGGCCTAAATTTGGCCCATATTCAGTTATTATTTTCTTGAATTTTAAGATTGGCTTTGCAATTACTTTAAAGTTTTGGAAGCTAAGGATTTTATTTCATTTATACATAGAAATGAGTTTATCTTACCTTCTTTTTCATTTCATGCAAACACTAGTGCGAAAATAAATATGGAATTATTTTTTAGCGAAGCTTGATGTTGATCATTTGAACATATTCATTCTATTTGACTTTAGCTCCACCAGTCCTTGATAATGGGATCCGAGAAATGGAGGTAATAGTCGGGGAATTCGTCATTCTAACATGCAAAGTACTTAGCGGTACCGGACAATTGGCAACAAAATGGATTATTGATGGACAAGAAGTGGGGAACGGACAAATTAATCCAAATGTTCTGGCATGTGTTCATAAATTTGATTGGATTATGATTAAGAATATTTTTAAGTCTAGGAAGGCTGTAATTCAAATAATGTTATATTCAGGTTAAAAAATAAAATTATATTTCGCAAGTATTTCTAGCAAAATGTTTGTCTATCATTATAATAAACTACTGGCTTAAAAATCAACTGTTTTCTTTTAATTTGTATCTAAATATTTGTTTTATTAGGTGGATGATCGACGTGTTGAAATTCGAAATGCGCGTTTAAGTGACTCAGGCAGCTATGTTTGTGTGGTTCGAAATGAAGCAGGAGAAGCAAAGAAAACATACGAGCTTATTGTATATGGTATCATAAAAATTTGATTCTCAAATTTCGCAATTTTGCACTACTCTTGAAAACATTATTCAATGATACTGTATTAGCTAATTGAAAGCTATTATTAAACCTGGTAATGACAAGGATTTATTGATCTGCGAGTATAAAAATGTATGAAAAGCTTTCATTGCAAAGAAGCTACGTGAGAAATTACTGGAGGAAAATAATTTAAGATTTTGAATGATTAGGCAGGCAAACAAAGTGATGATTTGGACGATATTTTACATTAAAATAACAGGATTAAAGGTGTACGAGGGATTTGTCATGTTGGCTAAATGAATTATTCTTATTTTTTGCACAATTTTTTGTTGAAAATTCTCAGTTATAAGAATTGCATTATTAACTGTACAAAATTTTTCCAGAATTTTCGGAAATTTTTTTTCAAGCTCTTGTTCATTTCAGAACCACCTCGCTTTTTGGATATGACCAATTTAAATCCATCAATCACTGTTGGAAGGCCATTATTGTTGGACTGTTCGGTAACTGGTACACCGAAACCCGTAGTCATCTGGACAAAGGTTAGCCTTCAAAATGTTAGCCCTGTTAATCCTTATGGAATATAAAGCTTATTTTGATTTTGATTTAAATGACCTTCGATAAAACTTTTGCTTGGAAACAAATCGTGATTTTTACTAAAAATATATTCAAGCCATAGATGAAAAATGCATTTTACTATAGTTTGACAATTTGATTGGCAGCATTCATTTCATTTTCTCTCCTCCTTTGGGTCTTCAGTGTTTTTACAGCTTGAATTTCCTCGTGGGAATTGATTGAAAAGAGATCATTGCTAATAAGAGAGAAAGTAAGCGAAAAAGTTGATAAAAATGAAGTACTAATTTTCAAGTAAAAAAAAGTCCGCAATAAAATAATCACTCATCATCATCATTGCTATTATTATCATGTTAATCACTATAATTCTTGTTATAAGCATCTTCACCACTATCAACGTCAGAATATAAGGCAGCATACAGAAAATAGCATTGAAAACAGTGTTAAACAAAGTGTTGGTTGCAAAGAAAGACCACGACATACACCGTAGCGATTACATTTTTTGCCACCGGCACAATCTAGGCCTACACGCCAGATAGGCCTATTATGAGTTGATGCTAAATTAAATCGACGATATGCATTTTGACAACGTCGTGATGCAGGTTTCTGCAATAAATGTTACTTAAATTAAAATTTTTCAGCAAAATTTTCCTTTTTTTAACTTTTCAAATTCATATTGCTACTTAAAATCATTCTTGTATCTTCTACTCATTCTCGATTAGACTCATATCTTCTGCTTTCACCCAAGGAATAATTCCGTATTTTTATATTTTGGTAGATCGAATTCGTAGATTTTTTTTTAAAAAACTGTTGAAGTTATTGGGTTAAAGAAATTAGAGAAATATGCTGTCCTCCCATTCGACCTAATACTATGGCAGACCCGCTTTCAGCGGGATCATTTGCTTCATTATTAATATGAATCAGAGTCATGAATTAAGATAATACTTGTTTTAATTTAAGTATTTGAATAAAGTAAATATTTGAATATTTCAACGTAAATTAGCTAAAGGAGATCTCTTCCTTGTAATGAACTGATATAGTTATTATAAGTACATTAATGAAACATCTTCATTTCTGTCAGGCTTTCAGTGAATATTTGCCAAATAATAGAAATTGAAATATAAATATAATTTCTACAAGCCATTTATCAGTGTCAACTCATTGAAAAAATTTATAAAATGACAAAAGCAAGATGTGCAGTTTATGTTTCTTTCGTAAGCTTTGAATTTAAGATTAGACTTATGGTTAACAAGAGTTACTATAAGTTTTTAAAATTTCTTTCCGTTTCTTATTTTTAGGTCAGTTAAAAATTTTTATTTTTTTCAATAAAAAAATTACCGGAATATGGCATTTTCCGGTTATTTAGAATAAAACTGAAAATAGTTGCACGTCAAATACTTACCACATTAAAGTCGTAGCAGCAAAGTTGACAACGATCATCAGAAGCGAATCCTGTATCAGGGTCAATTAAAGGACAATCACAAACCATTAAATGAGAACTGATACGAGCACATGGATTTTCACAAATATCATCCACACATATTTTTTCCATCCTGAACTTTCAGCAGATTTCATGTTTAAGCTTGAATAGTGTCTGCTTAATGAGACGACCAGTATCATTAAAGATTGAAAACAAGGTCTTCGATAAGGATTTTTGAACAAAACAGTGATAAATATCGTTTAGCACTCCAGTGGATTATTGCAAAAAGTTTTATCGGATGTCTAAATTTCGTCAATCTCACTGAACTTTCACTGCCATCGGTCATAGCAATGATCTTACTGAAGTCAGATTAAAATGACAGTTGTGCTAATTTCAAAAAAGTCTATAAAAGTAATCTGAATTTGAATTTTGAAAATCCATTGAATTTACATTTCCTTAATCTACATGTATGAAATCTCTTTCTGATAAGTATTAAATATGAATGATATATTCAATAAATGTGACAAATAAGGCTAACTTTCGGTCACAATATTGCCCAGGTTTTTTATTATGGCATACACTATTTGAGCATTTGCCCTGAAGGCACAATCGAGCTGGATCCGTGTCATCACATGCTAAACCTTCAAGTTCTGCTCCATTTTGACGACAAAGCGCACAAGCTTCACGTTCCCATCTTTCTCCATTATCCCTGCAAATTCAATTTGAATTTTTTTTGGAAAAGAAAATATTGCAATAACCGATGAGAAGATTTCGTCCCACTTTCTGTTTCATTTATTATTACTTATGCATAAATGAAGTGGGATAAGACTAAATTCAAATAACAGCGTATTTTTAATTTTTGTCTTCCACTTTTCCATGCCCTTTTTTAGTATTAAGCATGTGTTCTTAGTATTTCTTTGCTTTTGCTTTTCCCTTTTCTTGATATAAGTCTTCCAGCATTCGAATAAGAAAATGCACTTTTTGTTATGTTCATTTTTTTGGTGACAAATCAGCAGGTAGTCAGAAAATTAATTTTGGATGACTGCTTCACTACAAGGGCAACTGGAAAAAAAATTATTCTTCCGTAAATTTCAATTCGAAAGAGATGACTATCAAGAATTGAATGAATCATTTTCGATTACAATAGTCAAATTATATTTTGCCTTTTAAAAATCTATGAGTAAGTTCAGTTACATAATGCATAGATGCATCTAAGTGTTAAATGCAAAAATTGCACTTTGCAGATAGAATTATGACTGAAATTTAAGTTTCGAAAAAAGCGCTTCAATCAATTTCTTATGGTTCATTCTATTCTTAATTGATAAATGTGAGAAAAATTTAACACGAATAGATAATAAAAGAGTTGTTCTTTTCTTATCTTTAAACCTCTTGATTCTATTTTTGAAATTTCATTTTCTATTTCTGCCAGCTTCGGATAACATAATTTACTGAATCATTTCCACCATATTGTTTTTGTTCATAAAATTTTTTTTATTTGTTACCAAGCATCTTGAAAAAAATCTGCAATAATTTCTCCCATATGGATGAACTGTTTTTTTCCAATAAGCTAGGTGGACTATAGATTATCTGTAAGAAAAGTGTAAATATTTCTACAGATGACATTCTCTAATGTCATAGAGTTATCTGATACATCTATTTTAATTATGGATGATATTTGTATTAGAATTTTATCGAAGTGGTTGGAAGGTGGTTTGAACTAAGTCCTCACTTTGTTATCATTTGAAAAAGTAAAACATTGCGCATTTTTGCAAACCGGACCGGAAGATTTACAAATTATAAATTTCAGTCTAATGTTGCATGCCAGAATTGGAAGTAGAAGTTAAGCATTAAAAAATCTTTAAATGCTTCTCAGATTCTTAATAAAAGTAAAATGCTAAATAATTATATGATTATTCAGCATTTAGATATGAAGCCATAAAAACTGTTTTCGTTTTGGAACTATTTTGACTTATTAAAAAAGAAGTTTAAGAAAAAAAGGAATAATGAATTAAAACACCTCAAAATATTATACTGATGTGCGGGCATGCATCGGGAGTTTGAATTCCCGCAGCACAAATAGCAGTAATTGTCTTCTTCCGCATCACATTCGCATTGTTTCATGCCACGTGTTGAGCAAACCGATACACAGCTAAAATTTTAATTTTATTTAATTTACACTGATTTCGTTCAAATCACTTTTGTTTATTATTTCACTTTGCTTTATTATGTAAATTTTATATAAGCTTAAATCATTTAATTAACTAAAAATAGATCAAATTAACTCCTCAATCCTTTTTGGTTATGTCTAGCTAATTCATTTATTTCAAAAGCATTTAGAGTCACTTTATTCATGCCGCATCATTAATTGTTTACTGATTCATTATATAAAAAATGTTCTCCGACTTATCTAAAGTTCCTTGTACTAAATTAGAAGCATAAAAAAGTGCAATTTGTACTAATTTTCTCTCTCATCCTCAATTTTTTTGCTTCTATAATGATGTGTAGATCCGATATAATGAGGAGAGAATTATACTTCCAATCTTTCCATCTTTTTGCTGTAAAGTTTTGCTGACTGATCTGGAGGAGCGTTGGAAGTGTTTGAGAAAAATGGATATGACTTCCATGTGGGATAGTTGACATTTCAATATTGACTATTAATGGACTCATTTTAAAATATTAATGTCTCCCGATCCGATCGATTCATCTTGTCATTTTGAATATTCCCAATAGGGTAGAATGCTATTTTCTAGAATTTCAGTCGTAGTTTAAATTTTCTGTTCTTTTCTCTTTGGTTCTCTAAACTAACTTTGTTGAAGAGTTCAAATATTTCACATTCTAATTGCTATTTATTTTTCAAATTTAATTATAAAAATGAAAAAATTTTAAGGAGATTTTGTCTACTGTACAGTAAAACTAAAGCCTCTGTTTCGGAACACGCAGTAAATTGGGTATTTTCTTTTTCTTTAGTTTTTTTTCTCAAAATAAAAAAAAGAAATTTTTATTTTAATGGATAATTTTTAATGAAGAAGTCAACTGTGAAATTTCTTTTCTTTTTTTTTAAATTTGACGGCAAAGTTCATTTGTTCACTTTATTTCCCTATGAATGAATAAATCAATCAAATGGAAAACCTTTCGAAAAGAAATGACGAAAACAAATAACTATAATATTAAATGCAATTGAAAACAATACTCGAAGAGCTAAGAGGAAAGCAAAAATCAAAAGTGGGTGACATTAGATGTGATATAGACACTTGAAGTTTAATTGAAATTCACCTAACTTAAGAATCCTATCTAAACTGTATAAGATGAAATTTCTTCTCTTTTCTTAAAAGGCTTTTTTCAGAAATAAAAGAGCAGTGTATTTGTTCTAAACTGGTAACAGATCTTGTATGATAACTTCAACAAATATTATAATTCACTGCTATTTTAATTTAAAATATCCCTTAGAAGGCGAACATACTAATCCAAACAGATAATAAATAGACAAGCGAATTGAAATGAATCAAAATAAATCCTTAAACGAAATAATGTTCTTCTACAGATATTTATTTCTTATCTCCCCTATATTTCGATTTCAGCAATTTTCGGAATTCAATAGTTCTGAAGATTGCATTCAACTTCTTTATTTCATTTCCAGCCTTTGTTTTTTAAATAAAATTAATATCGTCATTTCATATCAAACTTTCATTCAGTATTTTCATATCAAACTTTCATTCAGTATTTTCATTCCAAACTTCTAAAATTGTTTGAAAAAATAATCAGACTTGACATATTTCTTTTAAACTTATCTAAAAAATTTTTTTGAGTGGTTTTGGCTTTATGGATAAGTTTTTGTAATACAAAAAATATATTTTCCAGTTTTTTTTCTGGCAATTTATTGACGATTAAATCTTTCACTGATTATGATTGACCTTGAATTTCGACAGATTCGTGCATCACTGGCGGAACAGATAGCATTTTCAACGGTACATGAAGACGGTGAATGTGAAGCATTTGTAGACCAGACATGATGATGATGATGTACTGCGGATAGCAGGAGAAGGACCATAAGAATAAATCGGAGGGGTATACAGTAACTAAGAAGCATCAGATGCTACCACATTGATGCATTTCTTTGCCTCATTTCATTTCGAGATTCGTTGTTATTATTCGCAGTTACAGAATATTCAGGTTGAAGTCGTTAAATCATTTTAATCAATCCAATGGACAGTTAAGAAATTCGAAAGTTTTTATTTTGCTGAAAAAAAAGCGCAGTTTGTAAAAGACAATATTTACTTTTTTTTACAGCAAATAATCATAACAAATGGCTTCATAGATTTCAACAAATGAAAATGAAGGAAGTAGTTATTCGTCTTATTTATGATATAGCATAATTTGAATAATATTCGAGAATGCAGTGATTATTAGCTATTCTTTCATTGATAATCTCTAAGCTATCAATTTCAGCAAAAAATAGCTAATATTTATAAAGGAATAAATTGAAAAGATTTCATACTAAGAAATGACAGCAGCATTAGGATATTTTAGTGAGTTAGAGAGAAACAAAAAGGCATAAATAGTTATTTTCAAAATATAAAAATTAGCTATCTGAAATTTGACACAGATTTATTACTGCCAACATGAAATGTGTTATTTGAAACCAAAGCAATGCAAAGAGAAAAATGGTTGGGTAAATTGATGAGCTGACATTTCAAATAAAATCGAGAACGTCAATTTCATTTAGCAGAAGATAAACAGTCGAAACAATTTCAATTTAATTTGTTTCTTTCATCTGTGGAATCATTTTATTTTTCAAACGAAACCAAACACATAAATTGGGAGGATAAAATTAAAAAGTAGTCTAACGAAATTTGATCGAAATTAAATTTGATTCAATTTTATACTATATTTTAAAATGATCGCGTAAAATAATAATATCAATTTTTTTAAGCTCCTCAAATTGATTTAATTCTTACTTGAGCCAAGAATTTGGAATAAAAGAGATTTGAGTTACGTGAGAAAGAATGCGAGAAAAGTCGTAACTCCAACTTTTTACAAGTATTATGCTTACTACGTATTATGCTTATTACTTTTTGCTATATGTATCGAAAAAGAGACCGAAATATTGGTCTGCAGTTAGGATGGGACAATAATTTGACATGATAAAAGTAATGAAGCAAATATGAAAATGAAAAGAAAAGTGGCGGCAATTGGCTGACTACTAAAGCATAGTAAAATTTTAGCAGGTGCTACTTTTTTATTCATTATTCATTCCTTGATCTATCCCGTGCAGCTGTCGCCAGATATTCTTCCCGCGTACTGGCATGTATTACCGTAAATTATCGATGTTGTATTCTAGCAAAATCACGCGGGTAAATGATGAATTGCAGAATCTTAGTGAATGATGATGGTGATATGAACGAGGCATAGAACTAATCCGCATAAATTAATTAATAGTTTATGTAAAGAAAAAGAATTTACCATCTCTCTAAAATGTTTTATGAAAGTTTGCTAATTGATTTTTGCATTTTTTATTCCATTTATTTTTTCAAATGTGACACGTAAATGACATTAACGACTTATCTATAATGTTTTATAAATGAACTAATATAATAAATAAATTTTCCGCAAGTTAGTGAACATTCTCGAAGGACTCTTTTTTTTTTTTTTTTTAAATTACGACAAAATATAAGTAGTTGTCTGCTCCAATTTATGAGAAATATATAATATTTCAAAGAATGAGCATGGAATATAACGACCAATAGAGTATTTGTCGTTGAAATCATAATTAATCATTATTAATAATAATTTCATTTTTATAGAAAAATAATTACTCTTTTGTTGTCAAGATCATAGATAAATCACAGAATGTGATAATTAATTGTTTCACTTGATGATTGAAATGTACTGAGGAAAAATAAGCATCAAATGGTCGGAAGTAATGATAGTATTCGTCTGTTTAACATTTCATTTGCGCAATTTGCGCGCTATCTATTTTAATTTTAAGCAAATTTTAGCATATTTAAATATTTAAATTAAACTAAACTTAACTAGGTTAAATCGAATAATATTTTATTTTTTGCAAGTTAGAACGATATGCCATTTTGTGTTGATATATAGCCTTAATTAATTGGTACTGCAATTATGTCGATTGTGAATTAAATGAGAAGAATTAAACGTATCAAAAAGTCTAGTATGTGCAGGAGAAATATAAACAAAAAAAAAATCGATATTTCCTGAAATGTTGATTGGAAACAGTTTAAATTTGTAACTGATCAATACTTAATGAGAATATTTAATAAAACCGTAAGATATCAATTTCATCTTAAATTCACATCTAAATCTGTCCAAATTTCATTATGATTATATTTGAAGTATATTAATTTATGGTAAACTGGTAGTTAACGATCACTTTTCGAGTTCGATCACTGATACTTTTTTGAAAAAAAAAAAAAGAAAAGCATCCGGTAACTGAACTCCTACGGAAAATGAGCCATTGGTGGAGAAAAAATGAGCATTGAGAATTTGAAAATTTGTCTGCTATTAAAGTTGGTTTTGAGTGTCTCCATCCTCTCCAGGCTTTATCATGTAGCCTCTATGTATCTTTCGTTTCCCTTACTCATAATCAGCCTAGCTTACTCCTGTTCTCATCCCCCGCCCTGGCGCTCGCCCACCACTCGATCAGTCAGTCCATCTTTCGATGCCATTTCCAGATGGAATACATAAATCATGTGAGATAGGCCAAGGAAATGAGCTTATATGTTCATTCAAGTCATAAGCTGTGCAATGTAAAGGAAACGTTGCTATAGCAATTTTTTAGCCAAAAAATGCTATTTGGGATCTTTTTAGGATAAGCGAAATGAAGATTGGATTGTTTGTTTCTTACAGCAAATATGCAAAATAGGATAGCAGGATGGGCGAATGGAAGAATTGATTAGGAAGGGCAATGATAATAATGATCAAGGGAAGCTGAAAGAAAAATGTCTTTTTATTAATAATTTTTAACTAATCCTTTTCTCAATTACAAACAATCAAAGTAAATGATAGATTCGTGAAGATACTTTGTTTGCGTTGCTTATCTGTCCTATTCTGTCATATACCAGTACACTCCGAATTCCTGATTTCAACTGTTTTATTAGAAAAGAAGCAGTGATTGAAGGCTCAGCTAATCCTCTTTTGAGATTTATCAATCAAACAATTTCAAATTCCTACGATGTTAGCTCCCTATAAATTTTGAATTTTTTTGATATGAATAACGGACTGAAAATTTGAAAAAAATCAGCATTGAGAGATAAAATTTATTCTAAAAGTTGTCGGAAAGATTTAAGGTGAAGAAATGAAATGATTCAGATCAGATTAAAATGATTACTGCAAATTTGAAGTCCAACTTCTTAAATATATGTTCCATCTTCCACTTTGATATTCATATAATGAAAGTATTGACCTTTTACTAATTATGGAACCTATTAATTTTATCAGACTTGAAATAGAACAACATCGACTCATACACACACTCTTGAATAAATTTCGCAACAGGCTCAATTATTTAAGTTAATAGTTCGAATTTGGAAGTAATTCATTCATCATCGAAATAATAGGGAGAATAAAAAATGCCAGTGCATAGTGGATGTGGAGTGGATACGTTGCACTCCACGATAATATTACTCGAACAAGATAAATTATGAAGCATAAATTATTATGGGGCCTAGGTTTCACAGACGAGTTTTATTATGGTTCGTTGAATATCAAATAAGTTCATAAAGCTTCAAATTCATAAAACATGTAGGAAAGCGAATAAAAATCTCAGCACTATATTTGAAACCATATGAAATAATAAAAAAATTTTTGGTTTTTAAATTACTTACAAAGACATTTTAATGCTATATATTTGAACCTAATTAAAACATTTCTGCGTTTAATTTTTCAACAGGTTATGTTTGAAAAAAGGATATTTCAAACATTGTCCTAATCAGTTTGCCATAATTTTGATAATTCAATATCATTTTTCAGATGCAGAAATTTCCAGCTACCTTATAGACTTATTATTTTACCATATAATTTGTTAAAATGAGATATATGGGGAGGTTTCAGAAGTAAGGAAGTAAAGGTCATGTACTTTTCAGATTTTTTGCTGAACTATTCCACAGGCATATTAGCAAGTGTAATTTATATTAAAATGCTGATGAAAATACGTCAGGAATTCTATTTTACTTTTCTTTCTCTCTATAATCAAGAAATGCCGTCTACTTGAACGTATAATTTGGTGTCATCAACGTTGTCATTATCATTTATTATTCTAGATGTGAAATTAAAAATGAACAGTTTTCTTTTCTTCATTTCCATTTCTAAGAAAGATGTCCTTACCATACGTCTTCCGGGATGATTTTCAAGAAACTCTCTTTAAGATCCAGTATTTTTATTTGTAAAAATTAAGAAATCGAATCATTTGATGAGAAATGAAAAAGGTAATAGAAAAAAAGAAGTTTTATGACAGTTAAAAAAAATCTTTTGATTCAACTTATTTTTCGGACTTGCTTATTTTCTAATGAAAATTGTCTAAGAGATTTGAGATAAAATTCGTATTAATAAGTCATAAACGTTAGGTTATTTTATGCTCAACATAAACTTATGCTCAACTTTCATACAGTTTACTTTGATAAACTTTATCTCTTGGCCTGTAGCACAATCATTTGTATCGTATTTGGCTATGCCTTATTTTTTTTGAATCACTTATCGAATAAAAATTCCAAGTCTTGAGCATATGTTTTCTAAGAAGCAAATTTTTTTTTGGTAAACGATGGTAAACATTGGGTCAAAATCTAAAATGGAAATAGAAATTTATTAGAATTAGTATGCTATATTTGTAAATAATATTTAAACAAACGAATAAAATCTTAGTATACTTAAAAAAAAAAGTCGATTACGATTAAATTAGCTTTCCTCCTCTTCTCTTCCTTTCTCTCTCGCTTTTTATATTTCTCTTCATGTCATTTATATCCTACGCTTGGTATAATTTTCCACAATGTTCAACTAAATGAAAGGTAAACAAATAGAAAAGAATAAAGTTCAGAAAAGCTATGGAATTTGGGAATGTGAAATGGAAAGTTTTATTAGGAGTTCAAAACTAATCAAAAAAATTTTTTTTTTTTTTTATTGCAAACTTATCGAATTTATGAAAAGTGATCCTTAGGGTAAGAGGAAAGATTAAGAGATTAGAGGAGAGATTCATGCTAACTGATGGAGTTTCTGTGAAAAAGTAATGTGAGAGAACGGGGATGAGATAAAACGGAAACATCTATGTTGAAGCAGCATTTCAGACACAGCTAAGCGAATATAAATCTGATCGGGTGGAGCCTTATCAGAATTCATCTAAGGCTTGCTATGTCACCCAGCAACGCCTTCCCTTGGCCATGATCATCCTCCAAATGTCTGATAATGCAGACAGAGCATCAGTTTTCTTAGCTTGCAAGCGATCGGAAGTGTATCATGTATGCTTATACATTATGGAAGCCATTACAATGACGTAACATCCTGTATTCAAACTTACGTTAGCTTTCACCGCAAACATTCTAAACGTTACTCAAACTTTTAAAAGCTATCAAAGCAAATATCCTACCATGATAAGCTGTTCGAAAAAGTTATTTAAATCGAATTAAGCATTGCGAATTAAGCTGGAAGAGTGATAAAAAGTTCGAAATTTAATCAGTGGAATTCTTTCTTCCATTAGAATGCAAATTATTTTTGATTAGGATTGCAAGGACAATTTCCAATTTCAAATAAATGATTGCATAACTATAAAGTAATTTTTTCTCCCTCAATACTCATATTTGTAATTGGGACAAATTGGACTTAGAGTGACTTGATATAAAAAAAATTTCTTACATTTTAATTTTGACTCAATTGCAGTAGAAAAAAAGAAATTTATGAAAAAATAATGGAAGAATTTGTGTCGTTCATTTATTTGTTTGTTGTTTGTTTTTAATTTCATTTTTATGACATAAAGAGGAAGAAAAGTTGTTGAGACATTTAAAAAGACACAAACTGAATTACATGAGTTTTGGGAAATCAAATTAGAGTATGCATGGATTATATAATATTTTTGAGAAGAATTTTGACGAAAATTGCTATTGCTTTTGAAAATTGCCCATTTTTTAAATTAAAATTTTTCTAATAAAAAAAAGTTGAGATATATGAAAATATTTTTAGATTTCAAAATTGAACCCATATATGGAAGTATATTTTATCATTTGCCTGAAACAGATAATAACATATCCATCAGTTTGCCAAATTGAAGCTATCATTATAACATTTCAAGAATTAATTTATGCATTATGCTTATTTTATATTTTGTTACCATCTATGATGTAATCGCAAGATAATATGTTAGTTTTTGAAAAATAAAAGCAAGCTTTATAAATGATAAATGATAATATAAGAAAGCATTTTTTATGGCAGTGAGAGAACAAACTAAGCAAAGAGCAAATTTACAGGCAAACTTTGAAAAGATAAATCGAAGTGTTGGAATATTCCAGTCTGCATGATCAGAGCAGAATAGCTTGAGCAAATACATTTATTATCAGTGATAAAAGAAACGCTGAAGAAAAAGAGTTTGCTCAATTGATAAATGATAAGAAGTTAATGATGTGGGCTCTCTTTACACAGCTGATATCTAATGATGAGTGTTAGAATAGAAGGTTGAACGAGAAATTCAGAAGATAAGTGTGATGGATCTCTGGATGCTGTTTAGTTCGAAATTTAAATGAATATGTGTACGTTCAATATTTAAAATTCCTTTAATGAGAGAGGCCAAAAGGATTTGATTACTTTTTACGAATCAGATAATTCTTCAAATAAGGGAATCGTTCTGAACTATTAAATTTAACAAGATTGATTACATGCTTAAGATATTGAGTATTGAATTTTAGCTAGAAAAAATTTTGAAATCATGATGACGAAAAAAGGAACACCAATATTTAAAAGGATTCTAATTTAGTGCAGCAAAGGAAAGTATGATGAATATATGGTTGATACAAATGAATAAAGTTTGTTGATGCGAAAGTTTAAATGGTGAACTTTATTTATTTGGAGAACTTCAATTTAACTACACATTTATAATCTATCTCCGATCAATGCCAATTACATAATAGAGAAGTTTATAAGTCTCTCTCTCTTTCTCACTCTGTCAGAGATTTTATTTATATTCATAGCGCTTAACAATTCTCAATCGAAATTATGCTTACATTTAATTGAAGCGGAAACGAATAGCTTTTTTTATGGTGTCTGTACACAAAGGTAAATGTATCAAAGGAAGTAGTTGAATAGAAATAAATGGAAAAAGCACAGGATATCCGTAAGTTTCTATACAAGACTTGTTTAGTTGTATTGAAATAACTAACCTAACTAGTGAACAAAATCACTTACCTGCTCTTTTTTAATAATACTTCATTTATTTTTATACTGGATACTCTAAAATAAAAATTTTAAATATTGCTATTTTGTGCCAACCTTGATAAGCAAACTTTCATCTGAATGAATATTTAAAAGCATCTAGTATAAAATAAATCTATTTATTTTATTAGAGTTTATTGAAACTTTAATGTCCCCTACAATAAGTCCTCCTTGATGATCTATTGTGATGACAGTATTAGCTTCGATGATACAACACAAAAAAGAGGAATATTACTTAAGCGCGGATCGATAAAATCTTTTCGGCAGATGAAATACATTAGGAGATAAGCTTATTCAAACGATAAGCTTCATTGAAATATTTGGAAGAGGGATGAATTGCTTTATTCTTTTTTTCCGGAAGTAGCTGCAGAAAGAAAAGAATCGATTAGTTAATTTATTCTTTTTATCATACCTTTAACCTGTTAATCAAAGGCAAAAGTCGCTACTTGTTTCTTATTAAAGCATGAAAAATACATTTTGATTCCTATTGCAAATTCACACCCAACATATGAAAAATGAATATATTCAAATCTCGTCAAAAGTAAGACATAATTATTTTTAAAATTTTAGTGTTTTAGCGAGAACAAATAGCAACAAAAGCAAATAAAAGATTGGATAAACAAAATGTTTGCAAATTATTTGAATGAAATAACTGATGCAAAAATAACTAATAGTATAATATTTGATTTTAAAAAAAACTTCACTGTTTTTTTTAATTTTATGCAAATTGATTTATCTAAGGACTTGTTTGCGGTTTAACATTTTAACTTCTTTCTATTGAAGGAAAAAGTGATATATGAGCAAAAGGTCAGTATGTTATTTTTTTGAACATAAAACATAACATTTGAAAGGTTATAGGAAACTTTGTTACTCCATTTGATAGCTTAATTCAAATAATTGAAATAAAAATATCTTAAAAAACAGTTAAGCTACTTCAAAAATGCTGCAATATATGTGGTAAACATTTTTCCGTATATTAAAACAGTGCCTTCAACTTGTCGCATTTCATACGCATGCAGATTTATAATTCAAATTGCTTTTATCGGAATTGAAAGTGTGAAACAGATATTTGTCTGTTTGCCTGAATGTTAGGAAGATGAAATTACGACATTGAACAGAAGTGTACCGGATTTGGTCAATAGATAACTTCAGTGAGTATTTATGATTTCGATTAGTTATAGAGGAAGCAGTGGTAGAGATGCAAGGTGAGTTTAGACACAGGGAATGAAAGCTTTTTTGTTGTCATTTTTAATTTAAGAAATCTCGATCAGATATAGAAGCACTTCTTCAGAGAATCTCTTCATACAACTTACTCTTCGCCAGAGGGAAAAAATAAGATGAATTGAGCAACTGAATAATTTGAAAAGTTTTGAATAATTGAGCAGAAAATCTGATATATGCATTGCAAAATACATTGCAAAATATTTTAATAGTTTTTTAGCAACTTTAACTAGGCAATTATTCTTCAGAAAAGCGATAAGTTCAAAATAAAGTAGTACTTCATTGCCTTACAAGCAAAAATGCATGAAATTTTGCTGTAATTCGTATTAAAATGGAATGATCCGGAATCCACAAAAATTATTCCAAAACATAGAATACCAATTTATAAAAAATCTTCCCATTTTTAAAAAATTAGAAAATTCTTTTCTTTGCAATTATTAGATTTATTTTTACAGCAAAATCACTGAATCACAAATATGACAAGTCGTGGATTTTTCCATATCTTATTCTTTCCACCTTTCATTTCAATCCTGTTTGGTTCATAACTTAGATTACAAATCAGGTGGGGTATTTCTGAGTGATCATCTTAGTTCAATTTAAACACAAACCATTCAAAAGTAAACCGGAAATCACTAAAATAATCAAATGAGGATATCAAGTGGACTCTTCTGCTTTTTTTTGATCGGCAATCAACAGAAGCTATCAGTATCTTCGTTACCCATTAATATGTAATTTAATCATTAATAATTAATTGGAAAATATACAGTAGCAGAAAATCTAAAATAAAATTTCTTTCTTTTAAAGAGAAAGCGCAGCAATAGACATAAACTTAATTAAATATCTGTGAAAAAAATTGGCTAGCTTTGTTTTTCCATCTACTAAAGAATAATTTAGTTCTTTAATTTTATTCAAAAACTAAATTGAAAAAAATGAAATTGTCGAATATTTTCAAAATATATTCAATAAAATTTTTTTTCCACTTTTATCCAAATAAAAATACTTTGCATACAAGACAATCAAATTGATAACTTATTAGAATAACTTCAATGCCATTTTTAAAAATCCAACTGAAATGAAAGGAGTGAACGATTGACTGGAAATGAAGGACGGAAGAAAGTCTTTAAAAACAACAGCGAGTTGTTTGAGTCAATTAAATTGGTTACCAAATACTGATTAATTTTATCCGTAGAATGAAGCTATAAGCTGATACTTTAAAAAACTGCAAATAAGAAAACAGTTTTCAATTTGGTACTCCTGATCAATTACTGTACCTTCCACAGAATGGTCAACAAATCAACGAAACAGATGTATTGTTTATGAATGACCGTCAACAATTACATATTGAATCAGCTACAAAACAAGATGCTGGCCGATATTCATGTGTGGCGGAAAATAAACCTGGTCGAGCAGAGAAAGATCTTATCGTGGCTGTTCTTAGTCAGTCCTATTTTTTAAATAAAACATTGAATTTTCGGAAATTATGTATTGCAATTGAAAAACAGGGTCATAAAGAACTCCATATTTTGAGTTTTCTGATAAATTTAAGGTAAACTGAAATCCCTGATAAGACTGCTCCTATCTAAAACTTAAGTTTTACGGCTACTGCCATAATACATTTTTCGATATTTACAATTCAGATGAGAATATCAAACCATTTTCCAAAAAACGCAATTTATTTTGCATATTAACTCTCCTACGATGACAATTCCTCTTTCAATTTTTTTTTTTTTTTTTTGGCTTAAAAAAATCAAATTCCAAAAAATGATAAAAATTCGTTTCAATTTTGTTTAAAGAAGAATAGAAAGCTGATATTGTTTTTGATTACAAAAGTTAAAAATTTTTTGAAATGCGAAATTAAAGTTTTTAATCTGTACTTATCAGTACTTATACTTAGAACCACCACAAATGGATAGTCAGTATCGTATCCTTGAATTACCGGAAAATGAGGCGATAACACTTACTTGCCCAATCGATGATCCCTCGGTGGAAATACAATGGACTAAGAATGGTATTCCTATTACCACATCGAATAACTTACAGGTAAATTTTGAATATTGCATATTATATTCAAGTGATGAGGATTAGTGATTTCACAAGTGAAGTGCTTATTTCTCAAGGATCATTATCTCCTTGGAAAATAGAAAAGAATAAGTCTAGAGGTGAAATCACTCCTAAAGTACGATCTTACCGTTCTTTATACAAGTAGTAGTAAAAGGTGATTCCTGAAGAAATCAAAAAAAAAATAGAGAAGCAAAAATCTTTTGGTGACAAAATGTCTATATTCATTAAATCGTATTAAACTTTTTGAAATCGGTTCGTAAAAAAAGAGTAGACTGTTAATGAATAATTCCGTTTTTACACTGTACGAATGAAACTCGGAGGAAAAACCCAAAACCAGTTTTTAAAACATAAGGAATAATTTTGAAAGGGTATAATTTTGACGGGTTGATCCAAGCAGTGCGAAAACCCATATCATAAATGACACTTCGTCGTGATTGGTTTATCGCCAATAAAATTTATTGTTATTTTTTGAAAAGCATTTTTTTTGGGGGAGCAATTTTCGACAACACAATAAACCTTCTTGGGGCAAATCGACGGTACTAAAATTGAATGGGCTTTCTTTCTAACATTTTAAATTAAACCCCGGCTCGACCAATTTAGATTCTAGTTTTACCTAGCAAACTAGCATTCATTTTTTTATTTGTAAAATGGAAAATATTGAAAATTAAAAAAAGCATATTAAAAATCAAATGATAAATCACTTGAAAAACTATTCCGAAAGCGCTTGAAATTCATAGATTTTTTTGTAATTGAAGTTGATTGGGGTACATAAATTGAAATGAAAATCAATAATCGAATAATTTGCAGCTATCAACGAGTGGCTTAAAGTTGCATATACTACATGGACAGCTTTATGATGCAGGTCGATATGTTTGTCGGGCATGGAATGATGCGGGAGAAGCCACTGCTCACATAAATGTGGTCGTTTTAGGTAAATTTAATTAAGCAACAAAGAATTAGCAATTTCAATTATTTTAGGAGCCTTTATTCAAAATTAAATTACCTGTCAACTTGAATTACTAAATACATGGTGAATTATTTAAGCAACAATTGACAAAGCAAGAATAGCATCACTGAATTAATTAAATCAACTCGTAAATAATCTGAATATGTTTTCCGATAAGATCTCTAGAAGAGAGATATTATATTCTTGTTATAATATTTTCAATGAAACTGCTTGGAAAGAGTTCTTGAAAAGTTGATTATTATGTCTTTTCAGAAAATTTCATTTTTATTCGGCGAAGCTTGAAATAGCTTTTATTTTAAATTTAATTTCATAAAAGTTTCCCACAAAGCTATCATTGCTATGAAAGAAAATTTTTTTTTGCAAGAAATTTATTTTCAATTAACATCCCGCCCTAAAATATTTTTCTTGATAAATTTGGGAAATTTATGGATGAATTCGAGTTCTTTTTCAAAAGAATAGAATTTTCATAGATATTTTAGTAATGAAATTCAACAAGCTCTCAAAAGTATTACAAATCTGACCGATGCACAGGAATGTCTTTCTAAATGCAGATGGCAAGACTGCATATGAGTTACACAAAATTGTTTTCAGTGCCGCCAAAAATTATTGAATCAGAATTCCGTACGATCGAATCCGTTTTGAATCAAACGATAAATATGGAATGTAAAAGAACTGGTATACCAACTCCAACAAATATTTGGTCTTTCAATGGACGTGCAATTTTTCCATCTGAAAAAATTCAAGTGCTTACTTTATTCAAAAATTTAATCGAACTAAAAGAAAACATTAGAATAACGTGACGTGAGGCATTACTTTGAAATATGCTATTATAATAAGAAAAAAGTAACTTAGTTCATTTTCTATTTAAAATATTTCAAATTTTTTAAAATTCAAACTCGGCATTTTTATTTGACAATAAATTTATACGTCCAGTTCTACAGAAATTAAGCTTGCTTGAAATTCTTCCTCGCTTTGTTGCACAATATTATGATTGTAATATTCTGACATATGTTATCCTGAATTTCGATCTATTTCTCGTATAACTATTTTATGTATCCAAGTGGCTTGTTCAAATTCAGATCCAGAATAATGGTACTTTACTTGTACTGAGAGAAGTACAGGTAAATCAAGAAGGGCGATATTCGTGTACAGCAACGAACAAAGTTGGGAGAGCTGAAGCTGACATATTCTTACAAGTTATAGGTAAAAATTATTGATTATCGAAGTAATTGAAAATTTGAATACAACTGTTTTCGCAAGTTTACTCCTGTAAAATTATTTCAGGAACTCCCTTAAATTTATTGGTTGTTTAATTTTTTTTATGTGACTGCCTTCCAAATTCTCTAAATTGTAGCCCCACCAAGAATTTCAACATCTATCGATGAGCTGAAAGTAATCCAAGGACAAAGACAAACAATTAGATGTGAAGTGAGCGGAACCCCAGTACCAAAAGTGGAATGGCTAAAAAATGGGCAATCATTTAATACTACTATAATCCAATCATCTTCTAATTTGCATTACATTCATCTCAGGTTTTTTTTTCAAAATTCAAAAATTATGAACGGAAAGGCGAGAAAAAACGACAAATGCAAAGGAGAGCATTAATTTAAATATTAGTTACTCAATGAATTGAATTAACATAAATGAAATGCTAAATACTGCATCGATATATCGCTTGTCTCGACAATGATAACTAAGTTTGTTGAATTAATGCTTGTTCTCAGAGAAGTTAGAAGTAATGAAGTAAAAGTGCAATTGAGAATTATATTAGGTTGATCGTAGCGAATGGCTTTAATTTGCTTGCTCAATTCAAAATGAATGCATTAATTTGAAATAAAAAAGAGAAATGACGATATTTAGGGAAGCGCAAGTTAGTGATGCAGGACGATATACATGCATAGCAAAGAATCGAGCTGGCGAACATCGCATGACAACGCAACTTTATGTACTTGGTGAGTAAGTAGTTTGAAGTGATTGTAATACTGAAATTTGGTATTTTCCGAAAAAATGATACATACTGATATGATATACAAAAAATGGTCTTATTGCTAAATTTTATACTATAATTATGGAGAATGCATGTACTAGATTTTCATTTAAAATTTAAGGAATGTGGATGATAGAATACTTAAATTACTTTCCTATTCTTCTATATTGCACATTACTTGAATTGTAGTTTTAATTTGAGATAGTGAATAAGATTATTATAAAAACCTTTGTTTGTAATAAAATATTTGTATCTTCAGTGCCACCAATGATCTTGGAAGGTGAGCGTATTGTACAAGTGAAAGAAAATGCCACGTTGACGTTGGAATGTGTCGCAACTGGAGATCCAAAACCAATGATTATGTGGAAACGAGATGGACGACCTTTGCTTACACGTGGCTCACGTTTTATTGTTAAATCATCGAAAGCTTCTGATGCTGGCAGGTGACATTTTTAGCACTGAAGAGAAAATATGAATAAACTAGAACAAGTAAACTTTTTGTCTCAGTTCATTAAACACTAATTTAACAATTGCATCTCAAAGTAGTCAAATTGCATTTCCACTATAGAAGTTGTTAGTATTTGCAGAGAGGTATAGTATAACTCTACCTTTCTCCTTCCTTTTGATTTTTATTTAGATCTCTCAAAACTTGTCTGAGGCAACTTTCGAGATCGTTGTCCAAATAAGAATATGGAAATAATGAATCTTTCATTTTGCATTAAAATATGCAAAGTAGAAAACGAAAACTCGGAATACAGTTTGTATTATGAAGTTATTTTTAGATACACGTGTGAAGCACGTAATGAAGCTGGTACAGTATCAGCTGACTTTGAGGTTGATATTTTTATTAAGCCACATTTTCGAAACCTTCAATCGGAAGTAAGAATCCGTAATGGTGAGCGAGCACGTCTTGAATGTAAAGCTGATGGACATCCAGAACCAATCATCACGTAGAGTTTTTTTTTGTTTTTAACTAAGTTAATGGTGTAATCAAACATCATATATCAGTATTTCAACTATTTACTTAATAAGTCATATTATAGAAGAATATTGTAATTTGAAATAAAAAAGATATTACACATACTGTAGCTTCAGTTGGATGCGTGGCGGTCGTCCAATTGAAGATATGAAGAATATCATATTGAGTCCACGTGGAGAGACGATGATGATTCTTAAATCAAGCAGGTTTGATGGAAATTATTTTTCTTCTGCATAATGGAAATCTTAGCATTCTCTAGTAAATTAAAAAGAATGAGAGAGATTAAGAGAGAGAGAGAGAGAGATGATATGGACTAATTAATATGTTTAATTTATAAATAAACTTTCCATGTCTGTCTTTTTTTTTTTTGTAGAGCAGATTCTGGAAGTTATTCGTGTGTTGCAAAGAACTTTGCCGGAGAAGCAGAAGCAAGTTTCACAGTGACTGTTCTAGTAGCGCCACATATTGAGGAACGAATTGAACAAAATCTACGTGTTGTTCAGGGAACTCGAGTCATCATGCATTGTCCAGCACAAGGCAATCCAAAACCAAAGGTTATTGTTAATAGAAAAATTTATAATGCTGGCAGTGTTTTTGAATATAATTTTAATTTTACTAAGATCATATCACTCTTTTTCAGATCAAATGGTTATACAATAGGAAACCAATTCAAAATGATCGCGCAAAGATCCTTGAAGAGACCGATTTAATAATTGAAGAATCCAAAGTATAACAAGAATTTTTAGTTTACATTGAATGATTAATCATACAACTGTGATGATATAACAAGTGGAATAGAGGTAGTAAAATATAACAGAACGATAAATGAGATAGGAGACAAAAATTTTATTAAATATTTTAATCTGTAGAGTGTTATGATTTACTAATCGATCATCTGTCTTTAGCAATATGACAATGGACGTTATACGTGTTTCGCAGAAAATGAAGCTGGAATATTGAATACGAATTATGAGCTTGAAATTATCGGTAATTTTGATTTTTACAATTTCTTTTTTATTGGAAATTATGATTTTCAAGTTATGATTGTTAAGTTGAATTATATGATTTTGTTATTTCTCATTTCTAGCGTATGGAAACGAATTTATCAAAATGATCTTTTCGCTAAAATTTTCAGTATCATTAAATTAAAATAATACGAAAAATGTTAATGTTTTCCATTTAGTTCCTAAAATTTGAATAGCAAATTTGTGGTCAAAGATGCATAGAAAGAATTTAATTTTTATTATCAGGTCCTTTAATGCTTCTTAATACCAGGCCCACCCATGTTTCATCGTCGTGATGAAGCTGTGTATGAGGTAATAAGTGGTAAAACAGTAACAATGGATTGCAATGTTGAAGCTCATCCAAAACCAGAAATTCATTGGTTTCACGGTGATTCACCTTTATATCTTACTGAAAACATTCAAATCTCACCTGATGGACAGGTCAGTCATTTTGTTCATTCAATAAGAAACTTAAAACCGGAAATGATCAAAGAGAAGTAAAATACTTTGAGACAGAATGTCTTCACTACAAATCTTCATTTAACAGAAAGAAAATCTCTGATTGTAAAAGAAAGTTCATTACAAAGGATATCGTCAGCTGAAAATTCATGCTAAAGAAGACAGATAATATTAATGGTCAAGCAGGAAGCGAACAAGGATAATAAAAAAACAATTTTAAGAAAACAATCTTCAAATTGCTGATAGTAAAATCAGACGTATTTATCTTCCGTTTAATAAAAGAGAAAACAGAATTGCTTTTAGCATGGGTAATTGAAATTATTTTAGTCTTTTTTGATACAAATTTTGTACTTTCTTTGTTCAATTAACGTAACAGCCTGCCAGTCGATTGAAATTTTTCTTTGCTTTCTTAAAAGATGGATGCACTCCAACTAATATTTTCATGAATAATAATACTTGCCAATTAACAAATTTAAGAACAAAGATTTTTTCGCCATCTATCTTTATAGATGTAAATAAATACAATGCATATCCGTCAGTTATTATGTTATATGTCCTCAGATTTCGAAATTGTTAGCTCAAACAGATCTATCTTTCTGAAATTTCAAATTTCATTTTTTTTTTATAGACTTAACAGTTATAAAACATTCTGTCCAATTCAGATATTTGCGGAATTTGAAGCCTTAGAATGATGGGGAGATTATTCCATTGCAAAAGAACTATATTTGGGTACATCAATCAAGTTACTGATATTAATTATTGCTTACTTTTGCATTTAGCAATGGTTAAGTTTCCGAATGCGACTGATATAATTTTGTCGCGAAGATTTTTAGCTATACTTTCATTCATTGTTTACATAAGTTTCAGATATTTTACTATTGACGTTTGATTCTTTTTGACATCTAATAATTACCTACATAAAAAGCTCATTTCATCCAAATGCCCATAACAAACCCAATCGAATGTTGAAAAACTTGAAACATTAAAATGCTTAAGTTAACTTTCATGGAGTATATTTTGCTTACGCAAATTATTCGAATAAGCCTGATTTAACAGCTGTAAATAATGTTTTTTTGGTAGTCAGAGGTTCATTTCAGCCATATCAGCCACTTCTAAATTATTTAATTAAACAGCATCATTTTATCCGCTGAAGACCCTGAAAATTTCTCCCCACATATTCACAGTTGTGAGTGAAAAAAAATCGGAAGAATGATTTTATAAAATTCTGTCCCCAACCAATTCAGTTAAATTTAGGATCAAAATTTGTGATTGACTTACTCTAATTTATGTTTCGTTTTTTTTTTTTTTCTCAAGAAGAATAATCGACCAGAACTAAAAATTAGACAGTTTTATGGCAGCACTGTTATGAAGAGGGATCGCGATTTGAAATATATTCTTCTTGAGAAAAAAACGAAATAATTTTTTGATCATTTTCGTTCAGTGCTACAATTTAGCTTAACAGTTAGTTTATTTTGTATTCTGCATTGGCTAAATTAGACATGCTAAAAAATAAACAACAGGTAAATAGAACAATTTGAAGTCGCTCTTACGCTTTGGCCATACTATGAATGAAGCCTGGTCTTCAAGACTCAAGCAGATTGTAGCTTTGAACGGCGAAAGACATTTGTATCATTCATTTTAAAACTCTTTATAGATTTTTTAACCGATTCATGCACTAATTAATTGAATTAAAGAAGTTCGCCGTATCAGCTTTATTTGTTTCTAATTATTTTAAAGAATTTTTTCTTAAATTGTACTTTCTGGAATATAGCGTTTCGTTTTCGATGAAATCCTTCATTTTTGCATTTCTGCTTTCAAAAAATATTGCCAAAATCAATTTAGATAATTTTAAAAATTTAAAATTGATCAATAGGCAGTAATAATATGTTTTAAAAAAAAACTTATAAATTTTGTCGTTTAATATGCTTTAAATTATACGCGATTTTTTCAAATTTTTCTCTTAGAAGCTTTAACGAATCGATCTAACTGATTTTATCCATTTCTTTGATACTTTTAACATATCCTTATTCATTGTAGCAAAATTATTTTGACCACCACTAAAGGAATCATTGAGATACTTCAGAGAATATTTGTGTTGTGCTTGAAGTTGCTTAGATTTTACAGATTCCTGTTATTACTTTGTTATGTAAAAATCAGTTCAGTAACCGATTTAAGAAGTTCCAGCTGCAGTTCTGATCTAAAAAATAATCACAAAGAATTAAGTACACTCGTTAATTTATCAGAATGTTTGTGATTTTCAGTTTTTTGAAATGATCAAGTCAGTAAAAAAGATAATTTCAAATGTTGATCGGTTTTTGAAAATTTTCAACCTTTGTAGCAACTAACGATCAGTGATGTGGAAATGAGCGATGGAGGCAAATACAAATGCAAGACAGAAAACGAAGCGGGTTCAGCAGAAATTGCCCTGATGTTAAAAGTGTTAGTACCACCCAGTATCGACACAGCAAATATCATCGCCAATCCGCTGGCTGTTGTGGGAAAGTTTGTTTTAAAAGATGAATTATTTTTAAATTAAGTGTGAATATAGCAAAACAATTGGTGACAAATAAATGAGCGCAATCGACTTCTTAGATAGTAGTTTAAACTCTGATAGCGAATTAGTAGCAGTAATACTTTTTTCCACTTTTACATTTGAAGTTTTGTTTCATTGAATACGTTGTCGACTGGTTTAAGATTCTGAAAATCAAAGAAAGACAAGTTTTACAATGCTAAGAATTGTTAGCGATTATAACGGTTCTTATCAAAATAGCAATAGTTATAAAGACTTCATTAATACATACTGTAAAATAGCTTCATGCATTTTTGCAATTGTTAACATCAATTATACATCTGTGACAAGTTTATTTGGAAAAATTCCATTTGTTTTTCAATTTTGTTAATTAAACTTATTTTTAAAACAATATATTTTAAATTCATTTTGTATATTAAGTATATCTTCTTTTTTTTGCAAAAAATTTATATCAGTTTTGTTACTTTTTCCATTTCACAACATTATTTCTTCAGCTCATTCTTACAGTTTACTACTGCCTTATTGTAGCAGAAATGCTTTTCAAAATCAGTTCAGTTTTGTTTTTCTTGAAATAATTGCATTTGTTCTAAGAAATAATTAGCTTTTTAAATTTTTTCTTTTTTGAAACTCTTGGAATTAATTTTGACTAAGTTTGAAATTTGAAACAATGCAAATGGTTTTAAAAAAAATAAATTTAATAATTGGTTAAATTTAAAAAATTCAGGACTTTATTAGAGATGCAAGTCAGCAAGAATTTTGTCTGTTTTCAGAATGCTGAAAATTTTTTAACAAAATAGTATTTTGCAGATCTATCTACTTAGAATGCCCTGTTTCTGGGATTCCTTATCCAACAGTGAAGTGGTACAAGGATAACATTCGAATATCGACCGATTATGACCACTTTGTTATTGAACAGGTTTAATTGTATGAAATTATTAAGAATCACAAATTTCAATTTTTTATTCATTTGTGATTGTTTAAAACTAAGTATATTTTTCAGCAGTAAGATTTGAGAGTTTGTAAAGTTGTCTAAAATTTTTCAATCAAATATAGCAAAGAAAATTGTGAATGACTAGAATTTCCATGAAGAAAATAGAAAATGAAATTTTGCAGAACAATCAAACATTGGGTATTAAAGAAGTGAAGGTAAGCGATAAGGGACAGTTTCTTTGTGTGGTTGAAAATAAAGGAGGTCGACTGGAACAAAATTTCAATTTGGAAGTGTTGGGTTAGCCTTCTTCCAATATTAGAGTGCTTTTGTTCAAAAAGTGATTTAACTTAGCATACTTTTGACATCCAATAAATTTTCCAAATTTGTAGTACCACCACAACTTGAAACAGTAGAACCGCAAAGATATACGAAACGAGAAAAAGATAGCATTACATTGTTCTGTCCGGTAAAACATGATGAAGATTCGGTAACTCCTACTGAAATATTATGGTATAAAGATGGCAGTCCAATTGATGGACTTACCGTAGCAAATATTAAAGTTAGTCAAATTTTTCATTTCCAAATAATTCCTTTGCTTTTCAAACATTAGTTGTGTTTTTTTTTTTCTCAACTAAACAAACAAAGAAACAAATTCAGATTTCAAAAAGATGATTGCTAATTTGTTTGAGATTGAATTATCCGCGCTGAATTGATCTTTGAGCGTGACTTGTTATTATTGATAAGGTTTAGTTCATTTGTTTAGTGAAAAAAAAGATTTGAAATGAGTTACTTGATACAGAACTAGATGTTCTGTAAGGTGAATTAATTGATTTATAAGTCTTCCTTGATCTTTTCTGTTTGGCAAACAGTGATGGGAAAATTGCATGAATCACTGAACCAGAGTATTATATCCAAGTAGAAACCTAGTTAGAACCTAGAACCTAGTTCATGAGTCATTCCACTGTTAATACCAGCTACTGAATGCTTTATTTTCCATAAAGCTTAATTTTCTTATTTAAAAGTTATTTTTCGAAACTGAAACATTTATTACTTACGTCTTAATAATCTCTGAAGTTGCAGATCACATCTAAAGGTCAGCAATTACATATTGCCCGTACGTCACTTTCTGATGCCGGCAATTATTCATGCGTTGCACTGAATCGTGCTGGAGAATCATCACTTGATTTTTACGTGGAAATATTTTGTACGTATCTAATTTCTGAGCATTTTTGGAAGGTGGAAACTAAAAAGCATCTAGATGACATAAAAACAAATGATGCTGATCTTAAGAAGATATTTGCTGACCATTTGTTATCAAATATGAATGACTTGTTTTTTTACTTTGCTAATTTCGAAGACTCTACCTGTAGGATATACAGTAAGTCGACGGATGGATATATTATAATGTCAAGCATATCAAGATTGTTGACATAACAGATGCATCAGATAATTATCATTGCAGTAATAATTAAGAAACGCTTGTATTATCAGAATTAGGCAGTTGGTACTACGACTTTGCTTCATTTGCGCAAATGGACAAAAGGGAAGACAGCGATAACAATCAGACTGGAAGATATTTATCGATCGGATTAGGCTATTAAAGACGCTTTTGATTCCAGTTACATTAATGGCAGCAATTCTAGCTTACTAACACACAGTGAAGAAAATTCACGGACAATGAAGAAAAAAATCGGTTGTAGAATGACTACTCGGACTCAAGTATTCCAGACGAAGTATTTTTTGGAAGCAATAGTGATCAGCGGTTGTTAAACAGAGAGTACGGTCGGAAAGGTTGTTGTTGACTGGAAAGTGTTCAATGATCAGTGCATAGAAACTGTCAGCATCATTAATTGTTGCTTTAATTCCATCAATGAGATCATCTGAAATAAATCATTATGTTGTTTCTGCCGCTTATACAAATTTCTAATGTTATATGAAATCTTCCTACGCTAAATTTATACATTTTGCGAAATTTCTGCTCCAGTTGAATGATTTATTCAAATTCACTAATCCAATTAACATACAACTCAATTTTGCGCTTATGATAATAACGGTACAGTTTGATAATTAGAATGGTTCTAACATAATAATATTGGTATTGGATATATGTTTTTGATGATACTGACAAATGATAACGAGAATGATAAGAACTAACCATTAATCATCCCTATTAATCACGTATATTTATTTAATAGCATAATGTTAGTTCCTGTTCGTCATCAATAGACTGTTCGCATCATCATGAGAAGTAACAAAATTCTCCGGTCAAATCATATCATTTGCCTCAATTTCACCAAACTTGAGAGAGTTTTAAAGTAAATGCATGATATTTTTATGAAAAATAAACGATATTAGTCAAATAACTGGCCTTCTTTGTTGTTCCTTAAGATTCTGGCTGTGTTAATGCTCTTAATTCTTGCATGAAATTTTTCAGATTAAGGTAACGTTAAGTTCTAACTGCGTGATTATATGCTTAAGTTTTTGTATTGCTGTTGAACAGAAAAACTAGCGACATTTTTCATTTGATGTCAAACGTCAAGCAGGATTAGATTTTCATTTCAAAATGGTTGAAACTTAAACGAATTAACAAGAAAGAATAATAACGAATTGAAAAGAGCTTAATAAAAAGATTAACAGTAGAGAAACAAGTTTAATAAGTTTTTTTAGCAAAAATGTTCTCACTGAACGGTTAATTTATTCCTACAATCCAATAAATTCTTAAAATAGTGAAAGCAATAAGTATTGAAACTTTGTAAAAAATTTATAATTGAAAAAAATCAAATTAAAAAATTTTTAAACTACAATCATTATAACCTGCGAATAATTATTATCATAATTTTATTTTTTGCATACTTGAAACACCTGCAGAAGTTGAGATATATGAGAGTGATAAGGTGAAAGCCAAGTGAGATGTGTTCGGAATACTTTATGTAAAATGAGTAAATTGTATATAAGTTGTATAATTTAACTGAGGAAATTTGTTGCTTGAATACGAAAATAGAAAAATTCCTTTTATTGTTTTCAACTTGTAATTCCTCTATTCAAATTTTTTACTTTGTTACAGCTCAACTATTTTATAGCATCATCATTAAGTTTTTGAGAAATTTAATTTAATTATTAATAAAAAAGTTTCTTTCATTGCAGCTGCACCTCATTTTGACCATGGTAGCAATGAGCAGCAACTACAAGTTGTTGTCGGACGTCCGATTACTCTCTGGTGTATAGTTTCCGGGTATCCATTACCAATAATCCGATGGATGAAAGATGGTTACCTTGTGTCAATTAATGAAAAGAATGATATACGACTGATTGATAATGGGCAGGGTTTGTAATTTAATTAATTTCAAATGCGAATGCAGCATAAAATTCAAAAGTTTTTAAATCCATTCAAATTGTGATAGACACAAAAAATGAATTTATGTACATTTTAAAAATAATTTTAAAGTTGTTCTAATTTTTGCTGATTTTCTGATTACAGGATTGGAAATTTTAGAAGCAAAAAGTGAACATGCTGGTGTTTGGATATGTGAAGCATCAAATGCGGCCGGTAAAACGGAACAGGAATTGACATTGGATGTTTGGAGTGAACTTTTCCATCCTTTTTTCCTTTGTTTCTTTTTCAAATATATTAGAATTTGTTGAAATAGATATTGTCATCGATCCATATACTTTTATTTCATATTAAATTTCTGAATTTTCAGCACCTCCAATCGTGAGCATATATCCAGAGAATAATGTTCGACCATTAGGTAGTGTTATCACAATACAGTGCCAAACAAGTGGTAATCCAAAACCATCATTATCATGGCGCAAGGATGGTCAACCATTAATTACTACTGCAGAAGGTTAACAGCTTAGTTTCTAAGTATTTTCATTTTTATTTTAGTAAATTATAGGATTAAAAAAAATTTCCAAAATTTTTAAGAAAAATGTACTTTTAAGTAAAAGAAATAAAGAACAATAAATAATGATAATTAATAATATGAATTGATAAATCAGAGTAAGTTATAAAAAAATTGAGACATAACCGAATTTCATTATCAAATTTTGAAATAAACATTAGTTAGCATGGGAGTTTTCGTATTCTTTCAAATATGATATAATCTAGGTATGTATTTAGTCCAGAATCAATTTTATTACAAATATACTTTTATTTTAGGAGTAAGAATTTCATTTAATGGAACAAGATTGGATATATCGCGTTTGAAGCAGTCACATGTGGGTGAATACACTTGTAGCTCAGTGAATGAAGTTGGTACATCTTCTGCTACTGCACACATCGATGTTTTAGGTACTGATGTAAACAATTTAGTTGAAAAATTTTTTTCAAGATTTCTGTTTGTGAAATTTCAATTTTTGACAACCAAAATTACTACTACCATTTGCAGTACCACCGATGATTAATCGTGATAACATTGAGATGAATCCACGACTACCAACTACTCAAACATTAACATTGATTTGTGATGTAACTGGTAAACCATTACCAGAAATACTTTGGTCAGTATTTCTTTTTTTTTGCATTCTATACTATTTCAATTTTAATATTTGATTTTTTTAAAGTGCTCAGAAGATTCACTTCTAGAATTTTATGAATTATCCGCTCGTAACGATGGTTTTTTTTTTTCATAGGTATGTGAATGATACTGTGATACGTGAAACAACGTCAAATGTGATTATCGGTGAAGATGGTCGTTATCTTCAGGTATTTTTCAAATTACAAAAAAAAAAAAATTTTCTTTGACATTCATTTTTCCTTAACATACTTTGTCACTTTATTGAAACTATCACAAAAAAAAATATTAAATTCACAGAAGTATGTTTTTTGAGAGAAAGAGAAGAAACTGCTTTGCTTATTTCTTTTTACATAGAGAGAGAGAAAGAAAAAAAGATTCCTTTTATCTTTGGCTAAGTCTGTAACAATTTACAGGTAAAGGATGTTACATTAAACGATAATGGAGCATACAAATGTGTTGCATCAAATATTGCTGGCAAAGATGAGCTTCTGTATACAGTAACTATAGTTCGTAAGTTGCTTTTTTTAATGTAGCATTTAAATTTCGAGTTTGAGTTTGATTAATTGTTTTTCTTTTTTAAATACAAAAGCACAATTACAATTCTCAAAGACCAACCCTTGTCATTCATATCTGTCATTGCTGTATATTTGAAAGATTGTCTTCAGAAGCTCCAAAGATATTGAACGGTGGCAATTATCATGTTATTGAGGGCGAAGAAGCCCGAATTTTCTGCCATGTCAGTGGTACACCATCACCAGTAGTTACATGGCAACGAAATGGAATTCATATTGAAACTGGAACAAGACATATTGTTAAAGATAAGGTTAACTTCACGCTATCTTATAGATTCATTGATATAAAAAAAGGCAATCAGAATATATTTTCATGTCTCTCAGATATATCTTATAACTTAGAATCTCCGGAAAATAGAAGTCTGTTGTAATTTTTGTAGAAGTTTTGCATGATCGAACTCATTTAATTTATTTAGATGTTGCGGATAACGGATGCTCGAAGTTCGGATTCCGGCTTATACGTTTGTATGGCAACGAATGAGGCTGGGACAGTTCAGCAGGCTTTTACACTTGAAGTTTTTGGTACCATATTTTTAAATTTTAATTTTCAAATGCTGAATAGCTGCTAATTTTAATTTTTTTCAAGTGTTGAATAGCTAATTTTAATTTTACATTATTAAAAACTACTGCTTATAGTTGTTCCGCATATCATCACAATATCACCGAACGAATCGTTGATCCCTGTTGGCAACTCATTTAGCTTGAAATGCGGTGTGCGCGGTTTTCCACCACCAGATATCATATGGTCATTGAACGGTCAAGTAATTGACAGGGATAAAACAGGATTTTCCATCGGTAAGAGCTGATGTTGCATTCTTCAATGCGTCCAATATTTGGTGTATCTATTGTTACTAGTCTTAATAATGGATAAGTGGATAACTTTGTTTTACACCTAACCACAGAGGACTTGTTGAACTAAAAGCTTACAATTACATCTAGATCGGATACAGGAATGAACATACATACGTATATAGCACTTTCGTAACATTCCCTTCTTCTTTTTTGTGATTAACAATTTGTAATATATCGTATTCGATCGAGATGCCAAGTAATAATCTCATGTGTGTTTAGCGGAAGATGGTACTTTATTTGTTGCAAAACCGCCGAAACAAGCAAAGCTAACTTTTAAATGCACAGCAAAAAATAATGCTGGTTCAGACAGCAAAGAATACGTCATCAAAGTGATAAGTAAGCTGTCTTCCAGTTTGTTGTAATTTTGCTGAAATGAAATAGATGCTATTTGTTAATTATTCCATAATTATGCTGAATATGATTGAAATTGCATTTTATTCACTTGACTTACTATTGGTTTATATGAAAATACAATTTAGGCCCACCAGTTATGATAAGAGATGATATCAAGACAATCAATACAACAGAGGGTGATCCATCATTGCTGGTTTGTGAAGTCGAGGGAGAAATTTCGACGATTTACTGGTACAAGGTATGGTTTAAATCATTCTAAATTACACTTTATTTAAGTAATTAACATGAATATTAATAATCAACAAGCTAGCAACTCTGTTTCTTCTTAATTTTTATCCAAAAAAAAAAAATGAAGGCATTATTAAGAAGCAAAAAGCAGTACAAGTTTCATATTAAGGAAAAACATTAAATTTGATTAATAGTCTATAAAAAAATGAAACATGATATGATAAATCATAAATCCTGCTAACAATATGACACATCAAATTCTGCAAATTCTGATTTTGAGATGATATAATATATATTAAAGTCCGGTAATTATAATAAGTTTTAAATTAAATCGGAAACAAAAAGGATTGGATTATTTTGTACAAACTGTCCTTTTATTTCAAGATACTAGAATTTAGGACGGTATACCGCTAGTATTGAACTCAAACGTAGAATTAAGTTCGGATGGAACACAACTCAAAATACATCACTCTAAATTGCATGACGAAGGAATGTACAGTTGTGTTGCGGTTAATTCGGCCGGTAATGCTACCCAGAAACAGCAACTTTATGTTGGCGGTTAGCTATTATTAATTTTCCTTTCATTTTAATCACCAAAATTTATCTCTACATCTTTGTGAATAAAAGTGATATAACTGTAAATATTTTGATAAATCTATTCTTTCGTTCATTAAGAAGTCGATAATTAATTTGCTTATACGACAAAATTAACTTTATGGTTGTTAAACAAGAAGTTAAAAATAGATGCCTTAACTTAGGAAAGTTATTTTTAAAAATGGCATAAAATAAAACTTAATTTAGTCCCTCCACGGATAACTGAAAAACCCCGGAGAATTGTTGTAAAGAGCGGTCAGCAAGCTGACTTATGGTGTGAAGCAGTTGGTATACCAAAACCGCATATCACATGGTTAAAGGGCGATGAAACGTTATTTCAGAGTTTGTCAATATTACATTTTTAGTTATCGGCTTCATATTGTCAACCTGATTATTATTGATTAGTATTCTCATTTCATTATTTTGCAATATAGAAACGTTTCGTTGAAATTACTATTGCAGTAGCTTTGGATGATTATACGAATGTACTGAAATCAACTGCCTTCTTCCCAAATGTGTCAAGTCTGGACGGTGGAGTTTATACATGTAAAGCAGAGAATTGGGCTGGTACCAGTTATAAGGATGTCGATTTAATCGTTCAAAGTTTGTGACATTTTTCAGTCTATTTCTTTGACAGTTGCTACTATCGTCATTATCTGACGTTTTGCAATTCCATTGAAATTTTCTTTTATTTTATATTGCAGTTTCACCAGAAATCCATCCAGAACGAATGAACATTACTGCAGAAATTAATGGGACAGTCATTTTGCCGTGTAATACAACAGGAGTGCCAGAGCCTGTTGTATCCTGGGTGAAAATGCCAAAAGTTAATATTATCGGAAATAAAGAGAGTGAGATTTTCTATTATATCTGAAAAGTATTTAAATCTCTAAACTTGCGCAAATTTTTGACGTGAAGCGTGTACGACCTAAAAAGCATAAAGAAAATGTAAAGAATTCCAGAATATCAAATCTATGGAACAAATTTGCATATCAGAAATGTGGTGCCAGAAGATGATGGTTTTTATCATTGTGTTGCAAAAAGTAATGCTGGACAAGCAATTGCGTCAAGGCGGCTCATCGTTAACGGTTTCTTTGAAATTTTTTCAAGAATTATTCCAATAGCATTTCGTTTGTCTTAATTTGTGAATTAAAGCTTCATTTTTGCAATAAAATTTAGATATATTTGTTGATTTTGCTGAAAGAATACAAAAATAATTAAACAGTTCAGTCGCCATGAAATAGATTCTGTAAAGTGTTAAAAATATTCATAAAATTTCCTTTCAAATTTTTATCTTTTAACTGACAGAATTATAAAATTTTTATTTCGATTCTCAGATGCAAGGAGAGATTATAAAATAATTTGGGTTGAATGTGATGAATCTGGTCAGCCAATCAAGACAACATATGTCCCAGCTCGTGGTGATGTTCCCGAAGATGGTAACAGTTTATTACCATGGAGGCAAGATCTACAGGTACACCATCTTATGCGTTGATTTGTGCAACTGCGTCACTGAAATGATAATAACTTTTTGACGATTAAATTCTATGCTTAAACAGTTTCGAATCCGAACAATAAACTTTATATGAGTTTTGCTGATTCTCAATCTACATCATACTGATAGTTCAGATCAAAATCATCTTTTTAATTTCCAGGATCTTCCACAAAATGGAACTAACGGAATACTGATACGCTGTTTACCTGAATCTCGTGGACTACGTCATGCTCCACTAGCTAGTGTACCTAGATTCGTACGATCACCACGAACACAGAAAGTCCAACCGGGAACCGTCGCTCATCTTCATTGCAGGTTATTTCTGAATTACTGGAATTGCAAATAAAAAACAAGTGAAACACCTTGTTCAAAAGATTAACTGATTAATTCAACGTTTTGCAATTGTGAGGATCTGTGGAAATTTTGTTTTGAAATCAAATGAAATGGAGAAAAAATTCATACAGTGATGACAGAAGCTGTAGAGGGATCATAACGATAAAATATTTTAGCGCTATTGGTCAACCCAATCCACATATTATCTGGATTCGTAATGGAGCTTTCTTAGCAGGTATGTCGCAACAGTCAGGCAGTTATTCGATACTACCAGTACAAGTTGAAAGTAATGATGATTTGGGCGATTATATGTGTGTGGCAAAGAATACTATTGGTTCTGTTACCAGCATTGCTACCTTATTTTTAGATCAAATTGCAGAAAAGGTAGGTAAAATTCATGGGGACAGTCAATTTATAAATTATTTATAGAAATCTGCTTAAGATATTTGTATTGACTGATTTGTGCGATTCATAACACAATTAATTGATATATTAATTAATGCGTGGGATTGTTTGTCCATCTGGTTCTCATAAACTTGACACATGAGGATTTGTTGAATTGGATGTACACCTATGAAGAAATCAATTTAAATTTAAATCAGAATTCTAGGTTCAAAAACATTCAGTTGCAATATTAAATTGCATATTCGACAATACAGTTTCACGAAAAAATGTAGCTTGGAAGTTTTTTAATAAATTGTTGAGCAATTCCGTTGAAACGATAAACTTTTTGCATAACGGTTCGCTTGTTGTTTACGATGTCACCGAAAGTAATTTGGTAATTAATTTGAAATTTTTATTTTGATTATTTAGAAAGACATGCTGATAGGATTTGAAAGAATAAGAAAAGCCTGTAAGAGATTTCTCTTATCAGATATAACCAAAATGTTAACTTTGTTTCGTAAAGTTTATTAAATTTTAAACTAAAGTGAGTTCTTAAGACAAAATAAGCTAGCCTTTGACTTTATGGAATGATCATTGGGCACAATAGTTTGACTTAGAACTTTGAGTTTGTGAGTTATAAAAGATACTTTAGTCATTAGAATTATCAAAACAATGATTTACTAAATATCTTTTTTAGACAGACCTACTTGGCTATCAGTGCTATGTGAAAAATCAGAAGCAAGCAACTGAAATAACTTTCTTGGAAGTGCAAGATGACATACCACATGTTCAGGTGTCGCCAAAGCAAGTCTTCGCCAATGTGAATGAGCCACTAATTCTGAATTGTAAATTGATGTCCAGTCCGTTAATAACAATGGTTCAATGGACGAAAAATGATATGAAATTAAAGGATAGCAACAGAATAAGATTGCTTGTATCTTTTTGAATAATTTGCTGAAACCTCAAATTAAATCAGAAGCGAGAATTCTTATATGGAAAAGCTACTTTTTAATATGTGCCACATTTAATGTTACTAGAAGTGTGAAGTAATGCTATGCTGAAAATTGCGGAGAAATGTTCAAGTTTTAAGTCCAATTTCAGCCAAGTGATACAAAAAATTTTAGGCCAATAATTCTCTGCATATCACGAAATTATTACTTTCGGATCGTGCTCTATTCAAATGTATTGCATCAAACCGATATGGAAAGTCATACGATGACGTAACAGTGATTGTCAAAAGTAAGTTCTCTTACTTAATATATTTTTTGGATGCTTTATTTTCTTTTATGTATGCACTCAACTGATGTATCATACTTTAGAAAAATGCAAAATTATTTTGTGAAGCACATGTCAACTGCATGTACTTTGCAAAGTAGCCTACAGTAAATTAGTTTACTGAAACTTGAAAGAGTAAAATCTCTTTGTGAAGATCATGTCAAATTTTAAATTGTAGTTTTCGAAATTCAAAAGTCTCTCTTTGGCAGGTCTGTCTGGTGTGATTAACAGAGTTAGAGGAATTGTGGATAATCGAAGATTCAAACGTGAAACAATATTTGTTAATATAAAGCCTGAAGTGGAAGCTAATGTGGTTTCAATGAAAGCCAGCGGTATATTCAATAACCAAGGTCTGATAATTAAGCAAAATTATGATTTAATAAGCTAATATAAACAAGTATTCTACGTGTTACAGGAGTAGTATCGCTAAATCTGAGAATTTTATAAACCAAGCTTCTTTACTTATCAATGTTTTTTCAACTAATTACGAAATGTTGAGCAATTATAAAAAAATGCATAGACGGTTAATATTGAATGGAAATATTGAAATTCTTATAATTTCGAAGTCAGTTTAGGTGCTATAGTAGAAACACTGCTTGGTTACATGGTAATAACTTCTCCGCAGCTAGCTTTTAATCCGAATCAAGAAAATTCACTAGCAAGTATGGAATTTCATCGTGTGATTGATTATCGCTTTGCAAGTGGCGAAACTATGCACGTTTATCAAAAAGGATTTGGCATAGACGGTGAATATGCGCAATTTGAAATGGTTTTCAATGGACAAGTGCCACATTTTAACAGTGAAGTAGTAAGTTTAAAAAAGGAAATGCAAAAAATATTTGAATTTTTATTAACTTTTGCTATCTTAATTACTTTATAAGGCTTGAGAATTGCTCCAAGAAAAAGATAGAAATTGAAGAACCAAGACAAAGATACTATCGTATACAGACAAAGATATGTTTGCAGACCTTCTGGAAAAGAGTTATGAGAAATGGAAGCATTTTCCTTATTAACAATGTTTCAGCTGGTCATCAAAAATTAGCTTTTAATTTTTTAGCTTGATTTGTTTTATTTAATTTAGAGTTACTTTTGGGTGGATCAAGCTAAAGAGGAGTTGATCGAACAGGAGCCAGGAATGATACGCGGTAATGGATTGGCAGTTTTGCATATTGGGAATCAAGCAAACATACCGTTCCAGTGCGTTAGACTTTTATACATATGATTGAACTGAAGTTGCAAGAAGATTATAGATGCCACGATCTTATTAATTCTTTTCTCTATAAGCTGGAGAAAAATAGTTTCAGAACAAAGAAAAATGACGAAATTCCATACGTATAAAATTGAGATTTAAAAACCTGAAATACAATAGAGTAAAAAAATTGGAAGGTGCGGAAATGATATGAAAATTTAGAAGGAAAAGACAATGAGTTGCTTAATTTTAAAATTGTACCGTGTTTCTATAAATCTAACTTTTGTTTCATTGTTATTTTTTAAGCTGGAATGAGAGCATTGTTTATGATGCATCGAAAGGGATGGATATTGGTCTAGGTAGATTCGTAACTTTTAAATTTCTATTCTGGAAAACAACATACGGTGATGCCAAATTAAATGTTATAGCTCGGACTAATTTAGTTCGAGGTACTTGCCCGGTTGGTTATCAAATTAAGAATGGTTCCTGCGCTGGTTAGTTTTTGCATTTCAAGAATTATTCTCGTTCTTTAGAAGTTTTTATTTCAAATATAATAAGATTAAGTAGGAAAAAAATGATAAGACTTTTGTACTACAGCAATTATGGCGTCAAAAATGTCGTTTGGTATCTCTGATGATTTAACACGATATAAAGTGACATCAATTCAGATATAGATGAATGTGAATCCGCTCGGGAAATGTGCCACAAGCAAGCTCATTGCGTCAATATTGTTGGAGACTACGTGTGCGAGCGTAATTGTCCACCAGGTTTCAAAGCAGGTCCACAGGGTGAATGTGAAGACATTGATGAATGCACTCTTGGGATGCATAACTGTACAGGTGGTGTGCTGTGCAAGAATATACCAGGTGCGTCGTGTATTTCAAAACCTGATCTATTCATTGTCCAGCAATGAATGAACAGGAATAGCACAAATAGTATAAGTAATTGCTCTTAAGTTTACAGGTGAAAAAGTTGCAGGTGCCTTCTTGTGTGAGACATCATTATGCGCGCAAGGATATGTTCGAGATTCCAGTGGTCTTTGTAAAGGTATTCATCATCATGAATAATTAAGTTTTTGAAATGATAGCTGTAAATAAATGAAGATGATAAAATCAGATGTTTACGCACTGCAATAATAAAATTTTTTTTTTAAAAGCACACTCTATGATAATATGAAGGCACACTATTACACTAATAGAACAAGAGATAGCAGAAAATACAAGGCTTTTTCATGGACGACTTAGTCCATATTCAGATCAGGACTGGGAGATATAATTTCTCTGTTGTCCAAACAATCTCCTCTTAATAATACTTAAAATTGGTAAAAATTAATTACAGTAAATGGTACTTCATTAGAAACAGCTGTAACAAGACTTTGAGCAACGTCGATGACCATAAACTTTTCAGATATAGACGAGTGCGCGGAATCGCTGTGTGGTAGTTTGAAATGTTTAAACCATTTAGGCTCATATAATTGTATCTGTCCAAAGGGCTTCCCAACCGATAATAATGGCCATTGTGAAGGTATGCTACCAATTAATTAGTTTGGCTTTGTGCTTATCCTTTATTTCTATTTAGCACTCTGATGTTTTGTTTCAGAATCGCGAGGGAGTTTGATAGATTTAAAATTAATTAAATTTGATGAAAATTGGAGCGCGTGTGCGCCAGGTTTCTATCATGTCGGCGGAACATGTCAGGGTATTAACTTTGATTTAATAAAAAGTAGATACATAGCGCAGTTGGTAACAATGCAAGTTCATCTGCCGTATCTTTGATCAAATTTTAGATCCAAATTAAATGGCTCTATCCTCATATTTTCGACATTGACGTCGCACTGTGACCACTTTCAAAATAGTTTATATCTTCACTGCTATCATCAATATCACTCGTTTGCGAAGAATTAGCCACACAAAATTTTCTCTGTAAAGAGTTGTTCAAATGGCTTTGCTGGACAGTATTTCATATTTTGCAATTTTAAGATATTAACGAATGCGTATTCAATTTACCATGCAAATATAAATGTGAAAATAATGAAGGCAGTTATAAATGTTTGTGTCCAGAAGGCTACAGTGTTGAACAGAATAATTGTGCAGGTAAGTTAATTCGTAAAACTTAATTTTTTAAAACAATAAAGCAGTAATCGTCATTATTACTGTTATTTCAGTGATTATCATTAGTTCACTAGAACTTTCATTTCAGGATAAATCAAAAATTAAAATTAAAAGTATGAGCTTCCTAATAAAATTATAGGTACATTTATGCCATACGCTGGAATCTTCTTTTTGGATTACTTTTTTAGATTCGTTCAAAAAAATGGGTTTAATTTGGTCTTTCTTAAAGAATTTAGAATAGTCTTGGTTTTTTTCCTCACTGTTACAATTCCGTTCCAACTTTTTCTACCGAAATCAACCGTTTCTTTTTCCGGAAGAAAAATACAAAGAGTGCTAATTTCTCAATATAATAATTAGATGAAAATCATATAACGGCATAAAGTTAAATTCGTCGTATTTTGCAGACATAAATGAATGCTTCTACAATCCGTGCTCTGAGAATGAATTATGTTTTAATCATTTGGGAAGCTATGAGTGCCTTGTGACACCATGCCCAAATGATTATCATCTGGAAGATCAGTAAGGAAATTTTGCGTAATATCTAATCTTAAAAATTCTATACCTGATTTCTGTCCTATTCCTGAAAATATCATATTGTGTTATAGCTTTTCTCTCCCTGAAACTGTTTTTTTTTTTTTTTTTTTTTTTTTTAAAAAAAAAAAAAAAAAAAAAAAAAAA